>PVKA01002944.1:0-116685 GCA_004027165.1 Ctenomys sociabilis | reverse complement strand
GAGCAAGGTTGTTCCGATTTGCTTCGGAGAATGATAGTCCAGAATGGAAGGAACGGGGCACCGGTGATGTCAAGCTCCTGAAGCATAAGGATAAGGGGACCATCCTCCTCATGAGGAGGAACAAGACCCAGAAGGTCTGCGCCAACCAATATATAGTTCTTACGGTGGAGCTAAAGCCAAATGCTGGCGTTGACCTTGCTGACCTCGCCAATGAGAATCTCAAGCCAGAGCTGCTTGCCATCCATTTCCTAAATGCTGAGAATGCAGAAATTTATAATTCATTTCAAACTATTGCAGAATAACCACCCTTTTGTCATTACAAAGCACATTAACTGAATAAAATTTGGGTTTCTTTATAATTTATTTTATTAAAACAACACACTGAGGATAGAGTCAGAATATATTGTGCTTAAAGTTTACTTAGGTTAATTATGCTTTTGTACTTATATCACTGTAATTTGATATAGGGTTATTTTGTCTGTTTTCATGTGTTCAATTTTAAGCTTGGTCTTGATTTTAAAGGAAACTTGTAGAATAGTTTGAATCGTAGGTCAGTATTTGCATTATGAGGGGAAAAGGTTTTAAAAAATATTCATTTGCTTGCATTTGAGTAAAAACATGGGTAGAAGAACATACTAGAAATCACTGTTTCCAGGAAGAAAACTGGATGGCTAGAGTAGGAGTTGGGCAGAACACTTACTGGGAGAAGCCTTCCACTATGTACTACTATGCACATTTAAAATGTTGAAACATGGGCCAGGAAGATGGCTCAGTAGAATAAGCACTTCCCTGGCAAATGCAAGGGCCTGAGTTCAATCCCTGATTCTGCCAAAAGAAAAAATAAATAAATAAAATGTTGAAACACTATGTTATTCATGAAAAATAAAATCCTGAGGGTAGCTCAGTAGTAGACTGCTTGTGTAGTGTGTAGAAGACTCTGATTTTTCCATCTCAGCACCACACGCACACACACACACACACACCCCCCACATGCAGGCACACAAAAATTATAACAAATAAACAACAAAAATAAAATTTAATGGAGAAAAACTCACTTTCTTCCATTCATTCCCTAAGACCATAGGACAATGTAAACCCAAAGGGTTTTATTGGGACCCTGCAAACTCCCAATTAGGGCTACAGTACCTTGACTGAGGTCTCCTTTGCAGTGAGTCACACCAGTGAGCGAGCTGCACTTTCCAAGCCACTTGAGTCGTGTCCCCAGGATGTTTCCATGAGCCATCCGAGCACATATTTGAGCAGTGTCTAGATGTACTTGTTAAGTTTCTTAGGAATCTTTTTAATGATTCAGTGCATTCCCTCTCTGAACTGCATTTTGTCACTTTCAACATTCAGCAGATGTATTTGGCTCGTGAGCAGTTTTTGATTCTCATAGATGGGGAATTTTTCATTCTCTCTGTACTGCTTGGTATTAGAAGCACATTTTCAGTTAGATTGCTTTCTTTCTGTGTCTCTGTCTTTCTGTCTCTGTCTCTTTGTCTCTGCTTCTCGGTTTCTGTCTTTCTCTCTTTGTCTCTGTCTGTCTGTCTGTCTGTCTCTGTCTCTCCCTGCCCTATCTGTCTGTCTGTCTATATCTGTCTCTGTCTCTCTCTCTGTGTGTCTCTTTTTCTTTCTCTGTCTCTGTCTCTCTCTCTCCCTGTCTCTCTCTCTCAATTTCTCCAGTCTTCTGGGTTTCCAGATGAACCCCACAGCCACAAGTGTTTCCTTAGGACAATCACATCTCTGAAAGCATGATGTAGAACTGCCAAAGTAGAGCAAAATTCAGAGTAACGATGTTCTGTGGACACAAATAACTCTGTGGTACATTTGTCTTTGGTAATAGGCTTTCTGTCTAAATGATGTTAATAATTATTTCCTCAACCACTGGCTGCAGTTACTACTCTAAGTTGGTCAGGTTTTATACATATGTGTGTGACTATGTGTGTTTTCATACAGTGGAGATTGCTTGCTACTTGCTGTAAAACTCAGAAAGTCATATTATTTTACTAATACAGAGAAATAAAGTCCAGAAACTTTTCTTTGGTGGTGTAGGAGATAATTTCTAGTTGTCTAATGGGGGGGGTAAAGAAAGAACTGGGAGGAGGTCTGATGTAAACAGAGAGAGCTTTGAATCAAGAATCAGGTCACCTGGCCTTCACTATCTCACATTTCCTTTAATTCACACATGGCTTCACTCGTTCATTCAACACACATGTATTACATTCTATGTGCACAGAACTCATCGTATGACCTTAACCAAGCCACTTGAATAGCTAGATTTTTAAAACCATTACACTTTAATTTTTATAAGCTTTAGGTTAATGCAAAAGTGAGTGGAAAGTAAAGACATCTACCATCTTCTTGCTTTCTGCGCACAAGCAGAGTTTTCTCCGTGAATGACATTCCCTGCCTGACTGGTACATTTGTTACAGTTGTTGGATCTATACAGACACATCATTGTCATTCAGAGCCCACAGTTTACATTGCCCATTACCTCTCCAAGGAGCACATTCGTGGGTTTGGGCAGGTGTATCACTGCATGTAGCCTTCACCGTGGATACACAGAGTAGGTTCACTGCCCTAAAGTTCCTCCATGCTCTGTCTGTACTACCTCCTTTTGCTCATTCAACCTTTGACAAAAAAACTGATATTCATTGCCTTCCTAGACAGCATAGTACAGAAATTATATAGTAAGTAGTCCTGTAAGTGGATTTTTCCATTTAATAATATGAATTTGGGGTCCTCCGTGTCTTTTCATGATGGATCTTTTTAGCAAGGAACAGTAATCTGTTGTCTGGATGTACTATAGTTTATCTGTTCACTTACCTGGAGGGCATCTTAATTGTTACCCTATTCTGAAAAATTATCATTAAAGCTGTTACAGAGTGACTTAGTGAGATTTTGTCTCAAAAAAATAAAAAGTCAGCTAGGTTTGGTGGCACACCACTGTTATCCTAGTGCTGGGCTTCCTTAGGCAAGAGGATCTCGATGAGCCCAAGGCCAGCCTTAACTGTACAGAAAGAACCTACCTCAGAAAATAAGTAGGGGCCCAGGGAGATGGCTCAGTAGAATAAATGCTTCCTTGGCAAATGCAAGAGCCTGAGTTCAATTCCTGGTTCTGCCACAAAAAGAAAAATAATAATAAGTAAAGAAAGGCATGGTGGCATGTGGCTTATAACCCCATCACCTAGGAGGAAGATTGTTGTGAGTTTGAGACCAACCTAGGCTACAAACTGAGCTCAAGGCCAGTATGAGCTGTATAGTGAGACCTTATTTCAAAAAGACTAATTAATTGATTAATTAATATGATACAAGCAAACAAAAAAAGCAAAAAAGTAGGAGGATACAGCTCTGTGCGAAGACCTGGAGTTCAGTACTCAGGGCCATAGATAAAAGGGTGGAAGTTCACTGCTTCCTATCATACACATCTCTCCGTGAAGCTGTCAGAGAAGCTGTATCCCCAGAGAAGAGTTTTAAACTAAGTAGGACACAAAAATAGGTACTTAATAAATTTGTCTGTTCTTAAGAAACCCCAGCTGTTAAAAATACCCATGTACAGGTTTTCATATAGACGTAGTTCTGAAACTGTTTAAGTAACAAAGAGCACAATTGCTGGATCACGTACCATGTCCAGCTTTATAAGAAACTACCAATTTTCTTTCAAAGTATTTACAGCATTTTTCACTCCCGCAAAGAGTGAAAGAGGGAGTTCCTGTGGTGCCACACGATTGTCAACATTTGATGCAATCATTATTTTGGGTCATCGCCATTCTCCTAGATGCGTAGTGGCATCTTACTGTTGCTTTAATTTGCAACATCCTAATGAGCTTTATCTTTCCAAATGCATATTTGTTAGCTACCTCTTTTGATCTGCTAGCTGTCTGTTCAGATCCTTCCCCCACTTTTCATTCAATTTATTTGTTTCCTTATTATTGCAAGTTGTAAGATTTCTTTGTATATTTTGAATACGAATCCCTTTTATCTTTTTTTTTTTCCGTGGTGCTTCGACTTCAACCCAGGGCTTTGTGCATATGAGGCAAAAACTCTACCACTGAGCCACATCCCAGACCACAAATCCTTTATCAGATATGTGCTTTGTAAACATTTTTTCCCAGTCTGTGGCTTGACTTTTCCTTCACATGACTGTGTCTGTTGCAGGTCATAAAGTTTTAAGCTGTTGTTGCTTTAGACCACTGAGAAGTTGGGGTTGTTAGTTACTTCAGCATCATGCAGCCTGTGGTGTCCACTAGCATCGATCAGGAAGGTGTGATAACTTCAAGGTAGATTTGAATACTATAAAAATAGGTGTGTGGAATTGGACTGGCACTGAAAATGAGCTTGGGACTAGGACGAAAGGAAAAGGAATCATGCACTCAGAAGTATCTCCCACTTGCCCCACAGGAAGAGGAGAAAAGGGAGAAGAGCAGGTCCTCAATCGCCCTGGCTCTGGATGTCATTGCATCCACATGGACATGAAATCCAAGTGTACAGGAAATACTAATTTTCATGAATGGCTGCCAATCTAGCTTTCTAGAGCAGGATACAGCAAGTAAAGAGAAGCGAGGTAAAGCTTCACTTCAATGCTGGTTTTCTTCTTCCTCTAGAGACAGGGTGGGTCTGCATGTCTAAGAACCTAAGTGAACACAAAGAACAGAGCCTAAATCTTCCTGTAATTCATGCCTCAAGAAGCTTGCTGAGGGCAACATTTTCCTAAGGATGATGAAGAGGTCAAGAGAGAATGAATTTATTAGCTTATACTGTGGGCCAGGCATCATGCTAGGATTTTATATATGTCGTCTTTTGAATCTTAGTGCCACATTCTGATTTCTAGGAAAATAAAACAACTAGCAGTTATACACTTGTCATAAGTTTCATCTACTAAATGATAGAACTTAATTCAAACCCATACCCAGGTGACTAAACCATGAACTTATTACATTATCTATTCTTTCTCCCCCATCAATTATTTTCTTAGGGTTTAAAAAGTGAAGAAACAGAAAGAGAAATTTAGACCACGAAGTAGCCCATCGAAATTAATTACTCCAAGTTTTAAGTAAGGAATATGTCTTTTTGCAGAGCAACTTTAAAAGTTCTGACTCCAGGAGTTGGAAGCCGCTTGCCTAGAAGTGAGCACAGTGTCAAAACCCTCTTCAGTAAGTCACAAAGGAATGCCTGAAAGACTGCAGCATGACCATGAGGATGACAAGCCTGTGCCAGACTTCCAGGGCTTTCGCCCAGGTGCATGCAGTTATCCTTTTTACAACCTCTCTGGATCACAATGGCTCGTGGTAAAGGTGAGACTCGGGCTCCTATTTGTTGGGGGATTATGGGCCATGGTGTTATTCAACAAAAAAGAGACTAGACTAAACTGTGCTCACTCATCAAGATAATCATACAAACTTCTGCTAGACTTCTTGGACAATGTGCCAGCCAGCATTCTTCAGGGTCAGGTTTGTTCAACAAAGTGTTGCCTGATTTAAAAAAAAATAATGATAATAAAAAGTGGTGTGGAGGGGAGGGCCCAGTGGATAGTAAGTTCATTTGTTAGGCCAATAACAAACTCAGTAAAATACAATAACAGCAATAAGGCAGACTCATAAGAACACGGTCCCTGAGTGGCTCTAAGTGCTCAGTAATTGTGTAAATGCTCCTCTGTTAAGCTGAGGGCTGAGAGATAGAAACCAACAACCGCAAACAGAAACCTTTTGGAAGAGCTTAAAGATTTAGTAATGGCACACCTCCAATTTTCCATCTTTTATTTAACTCCTTTGAACTCCCACTAATTTCCAGGCAACACTTTGGAATTCCATTTTTAGCTTTGCCTTTTGAATTATTATTTTTCCCCCTTGATGTACAAATCTGTGTATGGAGATGGCTTCTCTTTTTCATTAAATTTTTTTTCTTGATTGTTGAATAATGCTCATTGCCAGATGATTTAAAAATAGACATTAATTTGAAGAAGAAAATAAACATGATCTGTAATCCCACCACTCAGAGATAATCACTGTGAAAGTTCTGGCCTATTTCCAGCTGGGATGCTTTTTCTAAATGTGCATATTCTTTTTTAAAAAAGTAAATCTGAGAGCGCTCTGCTGAGAGTGTCCTGGAGAGAAAGTGGTCAGGAGCACAGGCATTGTTTAAGATGCTCTGTAATTGTCACCTGGATCTGTCAGTTGGGAAAAAGCGCAAGGGTCTGCCTGTTCCATAATGTATCGAGTACTAATCGTGTTGTACTATCGAGTACTAATCGTGTACTAAGTATGTTGAAGGGTGAATGAAAAAATTGCATATAACCTCTTAGGAACAGTGATGGGTACCCACTAAACATTGAATAAATTTTAGTTTTATTTCATGTTTTCTCCTAAAGATCCAATCATAAACATTTTCTACTAATTTTTTTAAATCATGACGTTAAGTGGATATGAGCGATTGGATTTTATGAACACAGCATAAATTAATTATTCCTGTCATGCTGAATATATTTTTTCCTTTTTTTTTTTTTTTTGTATTTTAGGGAAGGGCCTACAGGGTGTTCAGGTTCTCACTACTAGATCAGAGTCACAATGATCTGCCTGTTTACAGCCTCCCAAGAGTTGGGATTATAGGCGCACACCACTATGCCCAGTCTCAATTGCTGTCTCAGTGCTCCCAGGGGGTGGGACTGGCAGAGCAGGCCTGGGGATCGAACCCCCAGCTCCTGAGCCTGCTTGCAACCGCTTTAATCTGCTGAGCAACTTGGCCAGCTCTATGAATATATTTTCAACTTTTTTGGCTTCTGTACATTATGCTGCAATGAATTTACCAAACAAATCTTTCTTCGCTGCTGTAGTCAGGCTGTATCCAGTGAATGGAGCAGTGGGATCAGCTAAGTTTGATGATATCAAGGTTATTAATGCACACCAAAGAGTTGTACTAGTGACAGTCTCACCAGAACTATGTAAACAGGTCCACCTCACTGTCAAGGTCGCCCTGGTGCATTTTCATGCAACTTTACTAATATCACTTACTTTAAACTCCACACTACACATTAAATCATGTTTAAGTTTTATACATTTTAAACTTTTTCTTTAGGGCATTGCAGTCACATTTATTTAGATGAAATTTTCACCACATTTATTTATACAGGTAGTTGCTTTTGATGTCCAAAATACAGACTTTTGTACTCTGGTTTTGCCACCATTTTACTATAAATATTCATGTTACCATAACTAAATGTATGTGAGCAGGTAAAGCACAAAGTACAGATATTTATTTCTCATAACTCAGGAGCCTGTGAAGTCCAGGGCCAAGACAGCTCTTTGCTTCCAAGATGCTTCCTCGAGCACTATGTCTGCCAGGGTGGACAAACACTGTGTCCTCATGTGGCAGAGTGGATGTGAGAGACGGGTTTGTGTCTCGTACTCTCTAAGGGGCCTTAGTCCCACTCATGAGGGTTCCATCTTTGGGACCTAATCACTTCCCAAAGGCTCTTCCTTCTAATGTCATAATTGTGATTTTCCTATTTGATGGGCATTTGAAGGAACATGTTCAGATGATAGTAACCATCCTTCTGCCGTTGAATTGTCTGAAATAAATATTAAAGCTTAGTTACTATCATAAGCTACTTTCGTCTCAGAATTGTTGGCTTCATGTCATGGTGCAATGGGGTTGTCTACACTTTTGAATTATGATGTCAAAGACAGTAAATCAGATGAAACTTATTTTCTTGATTCTCAAATCTTCTAAGCTATTAGCTTTGGATTATCTGAACATTTATCTAAAATGGCATTCTTAGTAATTCTTTATTCTTACATTTTATTTTTTCCTCATCATTTCTTGAAATTGTGTCAAATATTTATATAATCATCCTTTAGTTTGTCCAGATGGTCAGCCCCTAGAGGTAGGAATCACACTTGGCACTGCATCCTGATCACCTCGAAGCGTTGGTGCACGGTAGGCACGTGTATGTATGTGTAGTGAGTGGGATAAATTAAACAAAATCTATTCATCAAATTCAGCTGGGAGAGGCTTGTAGCTGAAAGTGCATGCGGATGTACAGCATGGAAGCACATGCTATTCTCTTTTGATCCCACTACCAGGATTGCTCCTCAGCCTGTCTGTCTGACCATTACTCAATGTACTTACATTGAGGGTAACGGAGAAGTGGATGGGAGGGGATTTCTGATGATGATGTTTATGGACTATTCCAGGCCAAGTCTTCCCAAGTTTGTCTGGTTTGTATGTCATAGACTCAACTATCCTGACTAGGCATGCTTTGGTCAGCCTGACCCAGCACCTTGTCTAGCCACATATCTACTCTGAAAATCTATAAATGCTAGGGAGCCCTTACAATGAAACCTTTCACAATGGAGTGCCTGGATTTTATTGAGAAAAGCCAATCCACTCCCATCTGTCATTTGGCACTTAGCACTGTAGTTATTCTAGATGAGTGAACACTTGTGTTATATTTTCCAATAGCAAAGCTGGGGTCACCAGGGTGCCTGCTGTTTTAGCCGAATCCAGATGGGGTTTTCCTATAAACAAGTGCACATGGAATATTTATGCCGCCCGTGGCACCTGACGCCTTAATACTTAGGACTTCTATGTAGTAGCCACTCTTCCTATAAGTCACTTTAGCACACTAAGTAAATATTTTAATATAGCCATGTCACTGTTTATTATAGAATGGCTTGGGCCCAGATCTTGCCTAATGCTTGGTTAAAAAGTCAGTTTATACCATCCTTTAAAGTGAATCAAAGAATGCATAAACGCCACTCTTTTGTTACTCAGAACTCTGTTTACTTTACTTTTCTGTAAACCTTGTGAAATGCTTGCTTACAAAAAGCTGACAGATGCCAGATTTGCTCATTAACTGGAGGTGTTTTCCAAGTCAGGAAGGTGAGGTGTGAACGTGGGAGGTGATATTTCTTTTCTGAGGCTATCTCCAAATGTCCAGTGCCCAAGCAGCTGGTGGAACTGCCCAAGGATCTTGACCAGTAGCCACTAGCCAGTGAAAGCAATTGAAAAATACAACATCACAGTAATGGTTTCCATATCAACACTGGCTTTTGCTGTTGGAAACTAAAGACCCCTTGGGCAATATGAGATTTGGAAAGATCTTGAAAAATCAAAGCTACTTTCACTAGGCACCTATTAAAAACAAGTGATAATATTCCTTGTCTAAAATCTTCGTGATATTTACCAATTCTTAATAGCATTTGATTGCTAACCATTTTACCCTGGAGACTGGGACTTTTTTATTTTTTTACTGGCATAGCAGATGAAATTTGGTAGGTGCTTATGGATGCCCAAAAGCTTCAGGACTTATGTTCTAAGTTGATGAAATGAATGTGTGAAAAAAACATCAGTGACTCTTATACAAATTAATCGTATTTTACATTAAGGTGTTTAATACAATTATGAACAAGGCTTAAAGGAATAGAGCTTTTTCAAAATAAATAAAAGTCTCCTCTTAATGCTTTGTTCTTTGTCAATCATTTTCTGGAGAGTTATTTCTTTTAAAAAAATTATGTATTTGGTAGTTTAGACAAGATATCAATAATATGCAATGTAGTAATTATTGTAATTGGCATACTAACCTGCTTTGAAATTGTTTCATTGCTATTTTATCTTTTTTCTCATTAAAATGAAAAAAATATGTATTTGGTATAGTGTTTCACCACCCAGCTTGGACTCATAGTGATCCTCCCAGTGCTAGGATTACAGGGGTGGGCCACCACATCCGGTCTTGGTGACTGGCTCAGTGCAGGACCAGCACTGCATGTGGTACCAGGGATTGAACCCAGGTCTTTGTGCTTCCCTGGCAGTTGCTTAGACAGCTGAGCTTTCTCTGCAGTATGGAGAATTATTTCTTTGAGAGAGAGTTCACCCAAAAGCAACGTTTGCAAGAGAGACAACAAGGATGTTCTGGACAAATGAAAGAATAACTGTACTCTGATGGTAAATCTGGATGGATCTTAATTTTTTTTCAGCACATGATGTCATTTTTGACTTGTTAAATTCTCCTCATATCCCTGTAGACCCTTCCCTAAAATACCAAAAGAAAAAGTCTCTTCATGTGCACTTAGAGTATATCTGTTTTATTTACCAACATTTACATAAAATGATGTTTATTGGTTTTTACCATTTGTTATCTCAGAATAATGCCCCACAGGGATGCCCATGTCCTGCTGATGATGATCTGTGTGTATATCACATGACCAAGGCAAATCGAAGCTTCAGATGGAGATGAAGTTGCTGGTCATCCAACATTCAATAGGGAGATTACCCTAGATTATTTAAGTGGACCTAAAATAATTGGAAGGATTCTAAAAATGGGAGAGAGAGAGAGAGAGAGAGAGAGAGAGAGAGAGGAGAGAGAGAGAGAGAGAGAGAGAGAGAGAGAGAGAGAGAGAGAGAGAGAGAGAGAGAGAGGAGAGAGAGAGAGAGAGAGAGAGAGAATGTCAGAATGATGCAAGGTGGAATGGACTCAACCTAGCTTTGCTGTCTTTGAAGACTGAGGAAAGAGCTAGGAACCAAGGAGTGTGAGAGTTCTGTAGATGCTGGAAAAGGCAAATTTGATTTTTTTCTAAAGCACACAAAAAGGAAAGTGGTCTTGCTGACAACTGGGTTTTGGCTATTAGACAGCCGTGTAGGACTTCTGGAGAACTGCCAGGTAATAAATAAGTTTGTCTCAAGTTGCTTTATTTGTGGTCAGTTTTCATTTGTGAACAATAACAATAGAAAACTAACACCTTGTTTATGAGATAAAAGACACATAAGAAACAAGTATAAGAAATAAAATATATACACAACATAAAATCAAAATTACTATATTTGGCCGCGCACAGGACTTGATGGGTGTGTCACCACTTCTACTTTAGCCTGTACACAATTCTAAAGGATAATACACACACTGCTATCCGGGAGTGAAGGTGCAAGCCTGTAAACCCAGCGCTCAGGAAGGCTAAGGGAGAAAGATCACAAGTTCGAGCCCAGCTTGGACAACTTAGTGACTTGGCAAGATCCTGTTTTGAAATTCAAAAAATGAAAGGACTGAGGTTATGGCTCAGTAGGCAGGTCCTTCATTTAATTCTCAGTAATTAAAATAATTTTTTTAAATTACATTTTTGTCTCATTTGCCTTTATGACCTTACCCCAAATATTTAAGCGCTGTAGAAAACATATCTTATGAATGACCCACAATTTGCTTAATAAATTTCTTCAATTTTGTTTCTGTGATAAACATATTTGTTTATGGCTGATAGTTTTATTAAAAATTCTAGGATTAAAACTTACTGAGTTAAAATGTAGGAAAATTATTAATTTTCACAAGCGCAAGTGACTACTTCGTCTTCCAGAAAGATTTCCTTAATCTATATCTCACAGGAAGCTTTTGAGTTTGTTTGTTTCTGCTCATTATTAACAAACACTGGGATTATCAACTTTTAAAATTTTCATGTAGAAAATTAAAGAAGAGTACCTAATTGCCTAAATTTGTATTACTTTGAGACAAATAATTCTCAATTCTTTAATTATCTATGTGTTTCTCTTTTATAAATCTCATTCCTATGACATTTTATTTTGAGATGCTGTATTTTCATATTTGCACCTAAGAACTGTTTATATATTAAGGATAGTAACCCATTGTTTACCCTATATTGCAGTTTTTACTAATTATTTTCCTTTACATACATCATTTGGACGTATATTATTTAAGTTTTGCATTTATATGTACCTACGAAAATACACATACTATTTGTATATATAAATAATAGTAGTGAAAATCCCACATCATAATTCTAAAACATAGAGCCAACCAGATAGCTCAGCAGATTAAAGCACCTGCTTAGGCAGACTCAGGGGCCCAGGATTTGATTCCCAGCCTGCCGTGCCAGCCCCACCCCTGGGGTGCTCTAAGATGGTGAATAAAACTGGGCATGGTGGTGCACACCTGTAAACACAGCACTTAGAAAGCTGAAAACAGGAGAATCACTATGAGTCTGATCTGTGTAGTGAGACAATGTAGACCTTGTAAACTAGATGCAAAAACCATAAACATATAAATAAATAATAAAAATGGTAATAACTTAAAAAAATAATGCGCTGATACATTTTTTGGCAACTACTTAAATAGGCTGTGCTACCACTAAAAGTATATTAGTTTTTTGTAGATATTGACCATTACATTTTTGTCTCTTTTTTTTTCTTGAAGTAGAATCTCTCCATGTACATCAGACTGGGCTTGAATTCATTGTATAGCCCAGGCCAGCCTCAAAGTAGTGTGATCTTCATGCCTCAGTCTACCAAGTACTGGGATTACAGGTGTGTATCATCACGCATTATTACTGATAATTGTGTTGTGTTCTAGTTTACAAATATGTTTTCTTTAGCAGTTAAATCATACACTTTTGATTTCTTAGCATTATTGAAAACACTGTAACTGCATATTAAGTTAGGCTGAAAAGAGAGTCCCTGTAATAAACAGTACAGTGGTTAGATGTCAGGCACTACTGATATATGTAGATACATAGGTAGATACAGAGATATTCTCTTCCATATGTCCTATTCTGTTACTCTGATGGAGTCGTATTTCTCTCTTCATCTTCTAACATGTGAGACACTATGAGCAGACTCATGTAAAGCAGCTTCTCCAAATGTCCCTGGATTGGAAGATAGTGCACCACAGCTCGTTCCCCTTCTTAGGTTACAAGAACAGAGAAGTCCAGTGTGTACTGTTGGCCATGAAGTTGAATTGCTCCAATTAGAAATTCTCCAGGGGCAACTGCTAGGCATCAAGGATAGCAATGCATTTAGATTTTGCATTTACATGAGACTGTGCTCTCCCCCCACCCACACATACACACACACACACACACATACACACACACACACACACACACACACACACACATTCACTTAGCATAATGCCCTCAAGAGCCATTCATGTTGTTACAAATGACAAGACGGTCTTCATCTTATGAAATCATATTGTGTCATAATATTACACATTTTATGTTTTTATGTATAAATAATGTTTCTATCTGCCCATCTCACCAAGACACTTCATTTTTTTTTTTTTTTTTTTTTTTTTTTTTTTTTTTTTTTTTTTTTGTCTTTTTGAGACAGGGTCTCACTGTGCAGTTCAGGCTGGCCTTAAGCTCACTTTGTAGCTCAGGCTGGTCTCGAACTCACAACAATCCTCCTGCCTCAGCCTCCCTAGTGCTGGGATTACAGGCATCATGTATAGTA
Organism: Ctenomys sociabilis; assembly: GCA_004027165.1. Classification (NCBI taxonomy): domain Eukaryota; kingdom Metazoa; phylum Chordata; class Mammalia; order Rodentia; family Ctenomyidae; genus Ctenomys; species Ctenomys sociabilis. The sequence continues at coordinate 103,455 of PVKA01002944.1, read as the reverse complement.
TAAGAAGTGTCGCAGTTAACAAGGAAATATAGATAGCTCTTCATGGTGCAGATTTTATTTTCTTTAGGTGTTTACTCAGATGAAAATGTGCTGGGAAATCTATGTGGCAATTCAAATTTTAATATTTTCAGATGTGGAGAGTAGAGCACTAAATACCAGGGGCAGGGCTATAGGAAAAGAAGATAAATTCATCAAAGTGTATAATTTTATGCTATAAGATGAGTAAGTTTTTTAATGTATTTGGTGCAGGGTCTACAGGGTCTCACTACATAGATTGGACTTGTAGTGATCCTTCTGTTTTCAGCTCTCAAGCGCAGGGATTACAGGCTCACATGCCACCACGGCCAGCATGATGAGTAAGCTTTGGGTTCTAATATGCAACATGATGATTATAGTTAACAATGCTGAACTGTACATAGTGTGTGTTTTTAGATATAAGTTAGATTCAACCAACTATTGGTGGAAGTATTTGAAAAAAAATGGTACCTCTAATGAACACCTACAACTTATTTATTATCATTACTCACTAAAAAATATAGTGTAATATAGGCTGGGGACATAGTTTGGCAGCCTGAGCACCTCCTGGCAAGTGCAAGGTCCCATGTCTGATCCATCCTTGGTTCCTCATTCTGGGCTCAGCCCCTGAAATCCCCAACATGCTTTGTCAGCCCTGAAAGTGGGCGTGGTGACTCATGCCTATAATCCCAGTGCTGAGGAAGTTGAGACAGAAAGATCACTGTGGATCCAAACTGCAGAGATACCCTCTATCAAAATAAATTATATATATATAATATAATATATATATATATTATATTTTATATATATAATATCTACTTACGTGGCATCTACATTTTACTAGGTATTACAACTAATCTATAGTTGTTTACAATACATTGAAGGGTGTTATAGGACATATGCCAATATTAGCATGGCATTTTGTATAAGAAGATACCTGAATATCCATGGATTTTGGTATATACAGGGGGTCCTAGAAGCAATCCCATTGGACATTGAGGGATGACTATACTTGAAATTTGCTTAAATATCTTTACCACAAAACAAACAAAAAGAAGTAATTGAAGAAGTGATAGATATGTTCACTAAGTTGATTTTGACAATCGTATGTACAAATGTAAGTTAAATTGTTCTTGTTTATATAGAACATGAAGTAAATGTTAGGTCTTTGACAGGTTAAGTTTGGCTTCACAAGAGCCTTGACTTCACGGAAAGAAAGAGGACTAGAAAAAGACAAACAGGAGGTGACCGAGGCTGGAAGCAGAGACACAGGAAACGTTACCTCTTTCTGCAGAATTGCTTTGTGGCGTTTGTTGTGTCAGCTGGATACCTGGAACACGACCCATGATTTGCTAGGTGTAGCCTTTGTAGCTGGACAATACCTATCACAGCACTCTTCTTCCTGGTATATCAGCTAGGATCAAAAATAAGAAGACTTGAGTAAAAAATGTTGAGTTTCACACCTGGTCACTTTCTAGGCCAAGGAACTGGAGACATGTTGCAGAGGTGCTCCTGGCCATTCCTCCGGCACCCTTCACCTCCAGTACATGGAGCTTCCTTCAAGTCATGAAGCTTTTGTAGTTTGTTCTCCTTTCTTTCATAAATGTGGTAAGCTTTAATTTATTCTTGGCTTCTGTTTCTATATAGACTCATCAGCTTTGAAAGAGCATTTGCTTATTGGCAAATCTGTGCTAGGCTTTCTTCTGAGCATTTGGATGCAGAGATGAATTAATTAATGGAATAAAAGAAGTCCATTCCCTCATGCAATTTACATGCTAGTGAAGCACAGTGAATAATGTACAGTGGTCCATCCTTATCCAAGAGGGATATTTTCTAAAATCCATGGTGGATGCCTGAAACATCACTTAGTACTAAACTCTCTACATGTTACATCTTTTTTTGTATATACATGACTATGATCAAGTTAATTCACAAATTGGGCACATGAGTGCTATGTGGTTTGGATCTGGAATATCTCTCAAAGCTCATACATTAAAGGCTTGACCCCCAGACTGGCTCTATTGCAGATGGTGGAAAGCTTCAGGGCAATGACTTGTGATAAATTCTCTGGTTCCTGGAGGTGAATACTTAAAGGGCAGAACAAGTATCAGCTTCTCTTTCTGTTCCTATGGTTTTAGTTTCAGCCACGAGAAGCTTTACTTGACTGTAAACTTGTCATAGGCACAAAAGCAACAAGCCAACCAGTCATGAGCTAGAATCTCCAAAACTATGACCCAAAATACACAAAATCTTCAAAGTTGATTGTCTTGTCCATTTTATTAAAAAGCTGACCAATAGAGCTGATTATCACTAATAATAATGTAGAAAAATTATAACAATATACTGTAGTACAAGTGAGATGAATGCAGTTTCTCTGTGTATTTTTGGAATTTTCCATTTAACATTTTTAGCTCACAGTTGGCCATAGATAAATGAAGCCACTGAAAATGAAACCAGAGCTAAGGGGAAATTTCTTTGTGCTGTATTTCATTCAAACTAAGATAGTCCCACATTTCTGGAATTGGAGAGCGCTGTACTTTACAACGACAGCATAATACAACCACTGGCACTAGGAGACAACCACAAAGTAATTCTCACTGCATTCATGTGTGAAAGGTTAGCTCCCAACTACTGCATTGCCATCAGTTTAACCGAGCTAGCTCTCTATGTCCTGATGCTACAAATATTGAATTTAATCTCATTTTAAAGTGTCTTCTAAAAGATGACATGATTTGGCTTTGAAACACAAAAGTTAATATATATATTTGACATTTTAAAAATGTATTTATTAAAAAAATAAAACTGTATTTATTTTCTTACTTTGTTTTGTCTCCTTTTGTCAATTGTTTCTCCTCTAATGTCTTTTTATTTCTAGTGTGTGTGTGTGTGTGTGTGTGTGTGTGTGTGTGTGTGTGTGGACAGCTCAGCTTGCCTGGAGGTAGGGCTGTCACAGAATGTGGTGCCAGGGATCAAATGGCAGTCCCTGTGTTTTTACGTAAGCTTTCCTCAGTCAGGTGGTTTAGGCTGCTGAGCTATCTCACCAACTCAAATTTCTTATATATTTCTTTATTTTATCTTTCTTCTTCCAGTTTTGCATGCATATATGTGGTAATATGAATAACTGGTTGGAAGACAACATTGCATTACAACAAATAACGTAAAAGTAATATTGTTAAGTGAAATTCTGTATTACAGAATTTACTATTTTGTACTTTCTTTTTAAAAAATGTATTAATTGAAAGCATACAAATTGCTAGTATCCCTTGGCCACCTGATAGAATATAAATTCTGTTTCCTTAGATCGCTCATTTCATGTGGGTGAGTGAACAGAATTAAACAGACACGGCCACAGGTTGGTACTGTGCACAATGATGCTCTACTTCAAAGCAACATGGAGCCTCAAATGGAAGAATTAGAGCAGAAAAGAACCACACATCTTGAAATATGTATATGACTCTTGTATTCTCCGGTGTAAATAGCATCTCAGATAACAAGACAATATAGATGCCTTCCAAACTTCTTTTATCTTTCTACTGGGAAGACTGCAAGACCTGGCTGGAGAGGATATCAGCCTACAATCCTTCTCCATTTCTCCTGCATCATTGCTTTTTCTCTCCTGTCATAGGAGTTCATCGCCATCATCCATATACATTGTGAAACCTGCTGTCTTTCTCTCCTTGCTTTCACTGTATATATTTGACAAAAATTATAAACTCATACTGTACAAAGTGATGTTTTTATCTATGTTTGTGTTTTGAAATGATTGTCATAATCGGGCTAATTAACACATTCATGATCTCACATAGACATATTTTTCATGGTTACATAAGAATTCTGATCCCCTTGTAAATTTCTGTAGGCAGTAGTGCATTATTAACCATAGTCATCAAAGGTCTATGACAGACCTCTTGAATTTACTCATCCTACCAAACTGAAATTCCATGTCCTTTGGTCCATATCATCTCAAATTTTCATGAGATTTCTATAGTAAACATGCATCTGTCTTATCACATGCATCTTCACTGAGATCTGAATTATAGTCCTGCTTCCATTTTTTTCCCTATTCTTAGTGATCAGTGGCAGCCAGAACTTAAATATAGGTGTGTAATGATGTCACTCTCCTGCTGAGAACTACCAGGTGATTTCTCATGATAATTCACAATCATACTCATAGTATTCATTACAGTCTTCTGGGTCCCAGCAAGAAGACTATAATGAATGCTTCATCCTCATCTCTAGTTCTATTTTAATTTAATATTTTCTTAATTTTAAATTTTACTTGTTTCTCTTTTTTTTGTAACAGCTATCAGAATCTGAATCTTTTCATTGAATTTCACCAGATCTAAAGCATCATAAAATGCGACACCATGAATTTATGTATAATTAATAAAAATATTTTTAAAAATCTACTACCTACTAATAAAGATACAATGGTGCTGTGACAGTCAGGAAGGATGGGCCAATCCACTACAGCTCCTTTTATGTTGAGCTGTGGCCCCTAAGGTATTCAAAGATACTTACCGTGTGTTTCATCCAGATGCTATAGTTTGAATATATTCAAAGAAGACAGACTAGGATATTATCTCCTCACAGGTCTCGGAGGAAATTGCAGTGTACTTGTCTCTTAAGGTCACTGTCCTGAAATCAAAGTTGAGTTTTTAAATGTCCTGAGCTTCAGAGTGCTCAACCTACCCATCTTTCTTCTCTCATCTACCAATTTGCTTTTCTCCGCTTTTTTTCTGCTTTCCATATCCATCCTTCTTCTTTCCTTTCTGGATTGTTTGGAGTAAGTATGCTTTTGAAATATATAGGGAAAAATCATAGGTATGTCAATTTAGGGATACAGCAACTGCATCTACACCTCCATATTTGTAAGTTACCAATGCATGGGAATATACTTGTGTGCCTATTTTCTCCAAGTGAAGTTTTAAAACCAGCCTCACTTAATCACAACTTTGGTTGTCAATCCAGTATTTATTTGATTTGAGTGACTTGTTTAAAGAAATGTTAAAACAGTTATCTCACAACAGTTAATATGCTTATTTGAAAGAGAGTAACCAACTGCTCTTTCTTACTTCTTCCAGTGCTCCATCCACAGCACACAGTTTATTGTGTAAACTGGCCATGTAATACCCTGCCTCACCCCACTCTCTGCTACTTGTAAGCAAGGGAACATGTTTCTTGGCATAAAGCAGATGCCTTCTTCTATCTAAACCATCCACAAAATGTGCTGCCAGACAAGATCACCGAGTTCTTTCATCGCTTTCTGAGGCCTCCAGAGAAGCTCTGGAGCTCAGAAGACTTTGTGGGTGAGGATAGTTCCACTGAAGATAGTTATCTTCTCCATTGATTTGAATGACTTGTTTAAATAAATGTTAAAACAGTTATCTCACAACAGTTAATATGCTTATTTGAAAGAGAGTTCTCTCTTGAAGAGAACACCAGATAGGTTGGAGTTCAGGGATGGTAAAGAGTAACCGGTTCTCTCCTGCCCGTTTCCTCACCCTTCCTTACCAGTTCCTCTGCTGTGCAGGGTCCTTTGTCCTCAGTGTCTTCCATTTCTCATCAGACTCTTGTCTATGCTGAAGAATTGTTCGATTGTTTATAGGAACACACCCTAACCTTCCACACTTCCCTCAGTTCCCATTTCAACATCCTTGTCCTGTGTTTTGTTGCTTCATACCAGTTATCTTTGCAAAGAAGGGAGTGTGGCCAAGGTGGATATGATAATGGCTATTAATGTACTCAATATATTGTTCTTCTAGGTGAGATATTTGTATTTTTACTGAGGCTTTCAATAGAAAACAAATGATGGGCCTGTGAGATAGCTCAGCAGACCAAGCACCTGTATAGGCAAGTGCAGGGATCTGGGTTCAATCCCTAGCACCACATGCTGCCCCACCCCTGCCCTCAGGTGTGCTGAGCCGGCTACTGAGACCAGGCATGGTGGTGCACACCTGTAATCCCAGCGCTGGGAAGGTGGAAAACAGGATGATCACTGAGAGTCTGAACTGTTTAGTGAGATCCTGTTCCAAATACATTAAAAAAGAAAGAGCAATCTCTCTATCTAAATTCCTTTGAGAAATTCAGTGTATTAATTTCTACTGGCCAAGTGGTTGAAAGCATGACTGGAGGTAGAGAGCACTATGGGTGTGACAGATCACATCGCCACTTGCTAGGTTTGATTGCAGGGAACTTCCTTCATTCGCTCATGCATGCCATGAAAGCCACGGGAATTTGGGCTCCATGGAAGCCTCTTGGCCATTGAGGACACTGAAATTCTCAAAGTCTCTGCTTTTATAATTCTTCCATTCTCCAGAGGAGGGGGACAATTAAAAAAAAGAACTCTTGAAAATGTTAAGTTTGACTGCTGTGGCTATAGTTTTCCTTTCATATCAGAGTTTATCCTTATCTGCTTTATGGTCTAATCCAATTTTCTGCCCTTCAAGGAACTACGTTTGGGTTCAAAAGATGAACATTGGTTTCAAATAAAGCCAATCTGACTCCTCCTCCTCCTGAACTGCCATATAAACTGGGAATGAATAAAACTCTCCCTGTTTTGATTGGAGCTAGTTAAGCACATGCTATGTGGAGAAAGTTTCTCTACAGAACAGAATAAGAACGACTTCCACTGAAAAGCAGAATAAATTCTGTTGCTACACTAATAATATAAATCCTTTTCAAGTATAAACACAATCTTCCTAGGAAATCCCAGGGTCACTACTGCTATTACCACCACTGTAAATAGAAAGAAATGGATATGTGAAGCAAAATCCAATTCTCAAAGTTAATAAAAACAGGATGAGGAGATGAACCAGGCATTCCACCTCCAGAATCTGTGCATTTGACTAATAACTGTCTTTTCTCTGGTAAGTTAAGGTTATAATATCTCAAGTCCAAGTACCCATAGGCCTTTCTCTAATTCTCTAAGTAATAATGAAGCACAAGGCCCATGAGATTGTCTATACTCAAACCTGTATTATATGTTTTTATCCCTTTATCCATATTTTTTATATTTTGAATTGCTGAATGTGGATTGAGTTAGATTCCTGGCCCTTGCAAAAGAAGAAATCATTAACCAGAAATTATTTCAGAATATTCTGCAATATGTGTGTTATTTAGAAGAAATCTGATTTAAGATGTACCTAATATTCTGCTCCACTAATTTCTGTTACAGTGTTGTTTTAATGTAGTTTGATTTGTATAAGTAGTTTATTTTTAACAAACATAACATTGGTCATTGTGAATCTACCTAGGATTATCCTGTGTGGTAAATTTCTGACCCTCATGATGCTGTAACTTTGTACTCTAGGAATTGGAAACCACTGAGAGGTTTTATAATAGTGAGAGTGACTTACTGTCAATATTGTTTATAAGACCTTTAAAAGAAGCTACGTAAAGGTTATACCTAATCCATGTGTAATTGCTTATTAAGCTTAAGAATTACCAGCCTTCATGAAAATGTCTTGTGATTTCTAGTTTCATATTTGAATTGTTGCAAAACTTCAGTCAAAAAAAAAAATCTTCTCATGTTTCTAAATAAGAGGTGGGCAGGGTTAATTCTGGGTGTCAACTTGACTGGGTTGCCTCATACCTAACAGGCTTGTGAAGTGTGGTTCTCTGGGTATGTCTGTGAGGGTATATCCAGAGAAACTTGGTATGAGTTGGTTTACTAAACAGGGAAGACGTATTCTCAGTGTTGCTTAGTACTCTCCAGTCAGCTGGGACTCTTCATTGAAAATAAAAAGACAAAAGTTGAACTGCTATCTCCCCACCCTGCCTCCACCCCAAGCAATTTGTCCTTCTCCCCTTACCCAGATACTTCATCCCTAGAACTCTGGAAATTGTAGCAGCAGCACCCCGGGGGCTCTCATATCTTTGGCCTTTTACTGGCATCTACTCTTTTGGCTTCTTGGGTTCTAAGGCATCCAGAGACATGCACTAAGCCACACTGACAACTGCTCTGGTCCTCCATCTTAAAGACAGCTTTATGATTCTCATAGCTATTATTTCAATGAATTCCCTCTTATATATGGCCTATCAATACTGTCTTCCTAAACACTCCACTGAAACACAGTCAGAAAGAATTCTAGGGCTTACAATTAATTTATTGTTTCTTTTATCCTACTAGAGCTACAATTGGAAACTGGCTCTGCATAATTTGACGGGTCTTTGTCCCCTTTGGAATGACAGTTTGCTGGTTTATATCCCTAAGCTGAAATGGTTTTTCCATGTGTAAGTTCCCAAGGTTATGGTTCCTTTTAATTTATTGTGTATAATCCAGTCTCCATTCCCAGTACACTGATGTCATTGCCAAGGCAGCTGGCTCTAAGGAGCTTCAGCCTTAGCCATATGCTAGAGTAGAATCAAATATCCTTGATTGTTTGAGAAACTATTGATGTCCTCACTGTCAAAAGATCTCACTAAAGCAAATTAAAAATTCACCTAAATAATGGAATTTGTCCTTGTGTTGCCATTTCCAGAATTGTGGAGAACAGAGAAAACCATACAAGAAGTGGGTATTCTAGAAGGAGGAGAAGGGGAAGGGGAAGAGGCAGAAAACCCACCAAATTAAACACGTAAAATCAGTTTTCTAGTAACAACAATGTGAACACTCCATTTGCATTTACATGTGAATATGAGAATCCATAGTGGCTCGTGAGTGACCTGACATATCTATGCACACCCTATGCAGGAAAACGAGTGTATTCCAGCAGACTGTGAGATATACTCGAGCACTATTTGTACTTGTAGCATTCTGGGAGGCTGAGGCAGGAGGACTGCAATTTTGAGCCCCATTTGGATAACTTGGCAACTTAGCAAGACACTATCTCAAACACAAATTAAAAGAAAGAAAAGAAAAGAAATGTACTACAGGAATACATTTGTAATCTGAAGTCAATTCAAAAAAAAGTTTTAATACTACATGATAAGGCTTCTTTCATTTTAAAGCACAATGTTTATTATGAGTCAGATCCAAAGGCTGCATTATTTCTTGTAAAGATATATTCATGTGTTTCAAATTAATTCAATCCACTGTGTCTTCTTCAAGCTCATTAAACATCTTACGTAGTTGTACATGGATTTCTCCTTTGATCTATTCAAACATTTTATAATTTAATTTTTGAATTCTTTTCCTTAAATTTCCTCCACTTCACTGCCAGTGAGATCACCTTTTGAGGAATTACAGATTTTTGACAGCAACTTATTGCTTTGTGTTTTTTATGTTTCTAATATTTGTGCCCTGAGGGGATTATAGATCAATTAGGGTAGAAGGTTCTCTTTCTGCTAGGGAGATTTCATTAATTAATGCATGTTTCCTGGCCTTGTGACCTTAGCTTTGTTTACATTTCAGTGTTGATGCACCTATAGAACTTGCTCAACTTATTAGGATAAGAGCTCATCGCAACATGGCATGGAAAGAGCAGCTGCCAGCTCTGGGTTATATCAGTATCTGTGAAACCCTGAGCACAAATAAGACTGACACAAAAATGGATCTGTAACCAGTGAAATAGAACTCAGGAGGCAACAGAAACGTGTTGTATCCTCAGTCATCTGATTTTTACAAGGGGGTCAAAAATATATAATGGACAAAACATGGCCTCTTTAACAAATGGTGATAGGAAAACTGCCTAAACGTGAGGAAGAGTGAACTAGACCTGTGTCTACTACCTTGTACAAAAGATAAAATAAAAATGGACCAAGGGCCTAAATATATAAACAGAAACACTGAATCTACTGAAAGATAAAACTGTTAAATTTCTTAAAGACACAGATAAAGCCTTTCTGAAGAGAACTCCACTTGTCTAAGATATAGTACCAAGAAGCAACAAAAGGGATTATTTCAAATGAAAAAGCTGTTGTACATCAAAAGAAAAGAAAAGCAGCAGGATGAAGAGAGGTTCAACACAGTGAGGAAAACTTTGCCAACTACTCATTGGACAGAAGAGTGATATTTAGAATGTAAAAAGACTAAAACAAAATTAGATCCCCAAATATAAAAGAACCAGCCAAAACATGAGCAACTGAAATGAATAGACACTTTTCAAAATAAGAAGTACAAAATTGTAAAAAAAAATACATGAAAACATAGTATCTCTGGACATTAGAGAAATGCAAACTAAAACAACAGTTCAGTGTGAACAGCTATCATCAAGGACTCAAACAACAGGCAATGCGCAGAGAGGCAAGGTGGCATGAAGGAATGCGTCATGGAAAAGTAGCAGGAAGTCACAGGGAGAAGAGGTCAGTGACAAACCAAGGACAGAATTCTCAGGAGAAAGCAATCCTTCCGATGCCTTGATCTGGAACCTCTAGGCTCAGAACGAAGAGACAAAACATTTCTGCTTAAACTACCCAGTCCCTGGTACTTTGTTATATAAGTCCAAGCAAATTGATATAAACATAAACAGACTTTTCATCAAGGAAGAGATACAGAAGGGAAACAAGCACATGAAAAGTTGTTCAACATCATTAGCCTTTTGGGAAATTAAAATTCACACACCTATGAAAGTAGGTTACAAAATCCAAGCAATTATATCAAATTGGTGAAGTATTTAGAAATTATACAACCACTGGGAAAAACATTTTATCAGTTTTTAAAATCACAGTACCTCATGCAGTCGTGGGGTGGCTTCTAGAGCTTGTGGTTAATTCATGATTCAGTGCTGGGATTATGGGTGTGAGGGCTACGCTGGCCCTAAGGCAGATAATTGCTTTACAATGTAAAGAGGGGAGAATGGCTAGCTAGCTGCCCGGTTGCTGCCCCTCCCTTTGTTCTTTCTCGTTTTCCACCATCACGAAGGGCTGCCCTCTACCAGGTGCCACTCTGCCTTGGAGCCCGCTGAGTGTAGTCTGAAACCTCCACTAAGTGAGAGCTAAGTAAAACTTTCTTTCCTTCATTTTGGGTGTCAGGTATTTTGTCCCAGCAATGAGAGAAGCGAAGAGTAACTGAGACAGTAAACATATACTTACTGTACAAGTTACAGTGAACACTGCTGGGCATTTATCCCAGAGAAATGAAAACTTACATTCATGCAAGTTGTATACAATGTTCATAGCAGGTATATTTTGTAGTAGCCAGAAAAGTGGAACCACAAATACCATTAAATACTGACTAAATGAATTGTTGAATTAAGTCCATTAAATTTATATAATGCAATAAAAAAGGAACTATGGATGCATGAAATACTTGGAAGGGTGTCAAGGGTATCTGCTTAGTGATTGAAGCTGAATTAAAGGGTTCTATGTTATATGACTCCACTTATATAATATCCTCAAATGGATAAACAACAGAGATGAAAAATAGATTTGTGGTTTCTAGGAAACAGAGGCGAGTAGGGCATGAACGTGACTCAAAGGGACAGAAGGAGAAAATTCCTTTATGGAATTCCTTTGAATGCATTATATATTTATTGTGATGATGACTGCACAAAACTATACATGGGGGCTGGGGAGATGGCTCAGTGGAATAAGCGCTTCCCTGGCAAGCACAAGGGCCTGAGTTCAATCCCCAGTTCTTCAGAAAAAAAAAAAAAAGAACTATTCATGGGAACAAATAGCATAGAACTATAAACTCATGCATGTGCACATACGTATAAATGCACACATACATGAACTCATATGTAAACTGAAACAAGGGTTGGGAAGATGGCTCAGCATAATAAAGTGCCTGCCTAGCAAGCACAAGCTCCTGAGTTCAAACTCCCATACTGCAGAAAAAAGAAACAACTCTAGTGTCCATGACAAATTAATAGATAAACTGAAACAAACTGAGTAAGTTCTGTTCTTCAGTAAATAATATTGTACCAATGTCACTTTCTTGGCTTTGCTATTACCCTTCAGTCATTATATAAGATGTATATGTCACCACCAAGAAAAATTAGGTCAGAGTAGCTAATATTTTAGCAACTTTTTATTAATCTCTCGTGATTTCAAAAATAATATTTTGAAATAACACATAAAGACATACCAGAATGATAATGGCATGGTGTAGCCATGATAGTTTTGTAATTCAGTTATTCAATGTTCCCTAGAAATAGCACCGGCAACAAAATACACTAGGATCCCTACCTACTATAGAACTCCCCAAAATGTAGTTGGTATCAGATATTCCTAACAGAGGCTGCGAAAGCTGACAAGCATTCCCAGAGTTAAGTGTGGACTGAGACAGGAGCAGAAGGGACCATTAGAAAATGCTCACTAGATAAAAATAATGAGGGCCAGGGGCTCAGGCTCACCATGCCTGCCTGGCAAAAACAAGGTCCTGAGTTTGGGTCCAAGTCTTAAAAATAAATAAGAAAGAAAGATAAAAATGATGATTGTGCAAAAAAGAAAATAACAGAATAGCAAGTAGAAGGTGAGGCCAAACTATCGTGCTATTCTGAGCTGATACGCTGCTGGAGGAAGGACTCTCCACATTTGACGTTCATGATTATTCTGTATACTTTCACGGGTCGCTGAGAGGAATGTAATGTGGCACAGCCACTCCGGAAAATAATTTGACATTCCAAAAGCTAACATTAATTTTCTATGCAATCTAGCAATCATAGTGAGGATAAGAAACTATAAAAAAATCACGGAGCAAAGAAAAATGGAAATAATACAGAGCCTGTGCCAGCAGCCTTTCCTAATCTGTGCTATTGCTTCTATGGCTTCAGTTACCCGTAGTTAATAACAGATGCCTAATTCTAATTCTAGTAATTCTAATTCTAACTCGCCTACTTTATAACCAAACTTTAAAGTAGACATACTTGCTTATATTGGAAAACACAGCATACACAGCACTCAGTACTATCCACACTTCAGACACCCAACAGGAGGTCTTAGAATGCAAATGGGAAAGGACAGCATGCTTCTCCAACTGTTCAAACATTACTGAATTACCTCTAAAGTTGTCCCCATTTATATCAGGCAGGTTAGGCAGGCAACTACCCCCAAAAGGGTAATGTAAGGCACAATATGAAATAAATGTGCTGGAAAATACTTTCATTTGTAAGGAAAGCACTTTTACATCTCAAGTTCAGTGTAGATTCAAGCCCACTGGAATTTTTTTTCAGACATGGCACATATGCCAATTACTGAGCAAGGGTTCTCTTTGCTTCCTTTGTAAGTAAATCCACATCTGTGATTAGAAAATTTTCAACTGCCTTACTATTTGGATAACTGTATGTTTAGTGATTCTGACGTACTGCATTATGTTCTTTGTTTCTATGCTATAGCATCTTCTGATTTGATTGTCAAAGATAGGTGAGTTTTTATTAGCCTTTTAGTGTAAAGCTTAAAGGAAGTATGAAATGTTAATTTCAATTCTTGCCCTGATGGCACCATCAGGAGCCACGTTTTTCCTGGACCTCATGGGTCCTGCTTGAGGACATGCAGCTTCCTTTTAACGAATATCCCTTGTAGACCTAATATATTGAATTTATAAGAACTGTTAGTGTAAACCCACAGCGGCAGGGTGGTACCAGCTTCAGGCACTCTCCCAAAGCTCCTTTTGATGGCTGTTTGGGAAGCGCTCTGTTGTACAGTCCCTGTTTATTGGAAACTGGTCTCTGGACCTCCTCATTCGGATGCACCGCTGGCCTGGCAGATTTCACCAGGTAGAAGTGAATGGATTTTCCATAATGCAAGACCTTGTCACAGCATGCCAGTTCAAGAATCTCATTGTTTAACCGATACCTAATGTCAGAACCTTTTGGAAGGTAAATATTTAATCTTTTGGCTCTCTATTACAAACTATCAAAGGCCCCCCAGTAGACTCCCCCAGTCTTTTTTAAAAATAGATGCATCGTATATTGGTAGAACTGGACACATATCAAATAATCAGTGAGCTTTTTCACTTTTATAGTTTAAACATCTGAAAAAGACCAGGTCATGAAATGGGGAATTAGCTGCAATGGAGGTTCCAGACTATTTCCTTTGACTGTTTTAGAAAGAAAGTAAGGCAGAGAAAGTTTTGATCTAGGTTTTGGATAGTAACTAGCAACAAGTTCCACTTGACCAAGTCCCCCTGGTTATGTAGGCAACATTTCCTATGTTTATGCAGTCAATATAGAAGGTAGGATTTTATTTAAGGTAGAATATTTATTTAACCTAAATGACCTTGAAGTAAAAGTGCACAGTCTGTGTTGTTTATGTCTCCTTTTCTCCTCCCCTCTTGCCTCCTGCCTCTCTATTCTGTCCTCCTTCCCTATTTTCCTACCCTTCTTTCCTGTTCAGTTATTTTTGTTTTTGTTTTAGGGAAGGGTCTACAGAGTGTTCAGAGTCTCACTACTAGGTCAGACTTGCATTCATTCTCCTGTGTACAGCCTCCCAAGAGCTGGGGTTACAGGCATGTGCTACCCCACAAAGTCTCAATTGCTGACTCAGCGCACCCAGGGGGCGGGGCTAGCATGGCAGGCCCAGGGATTGAACCCCTTGCCCCTGTGCCTGCTTGCAGGTGTTTTAATCTACTGAGCTATTTGGCTGGCCCTCTGTTCAGTTTAAAAAATACAGTTTAATGTTCTACATAACATTTTATTTTTATCTATCTTCACTTATGGGGCAGAAAAAACACATTTTCCTACATCGGTTGTGCTTGGAAAGCTGTTCATTTTATTTAACTATTAAAGTGAAATTAACATGACACAAAAGTCACCATTTTAAAAGGCGAAAGATTTATACAATCTGAAGAGAAGCCCGAGTATGAAAATTCACCATTTTAAAGTAAACAAGTTGGTGGCAATTAGTATATTCACAATATGTACAACCACCACCTCTGTCACGTTCCAAAACATTCTCTTTGTTCCAAAATAAAGCCCTGTACCCATTAAGCTATTCCTTCTAATTCCTCTTCTCCACAACCACTAGCAACCGTGAGTAGGTTTTTTATTTGGATGGATTTACCTCTCCTGACTCTCTCATATAAATAGAATCAGACAGCATATGACTTTTTTGTCTGGTTCCTTTCACTTACTAAAATGTTTCCAAGGTTCTTTCATACTGTAACATGAGCATATACCGCCCTCTCCTTAACAACTGAATAATATTCCATTGTATTACATACCTGTAATGCTTGATATACTGGGTCAACTTGAGAAGCTTATTCTACTGAGCCATCTCCCTGGCCCGCTGATTCTGCATCTTTATATATGACTCACAAATATTTTCATGTATTTTACCCTGTTCTGTAGGTCATCTTTTTTCTTTTCTTTTTTTTTTTTTAATGTATTTGGTTGTTACAGGGTCTCACTACACAGCTTGGACTCACAGTGATCCTCCTGTTTTTCAGCCTCCACAGCACTGGGATTACAGGTGTAGGACACAATGCCCAGACTCTGTGGCCAGCTCAGCCCACCCTGGGGCCAGGACTGGCGCTGCATGTGGTGCTGGAGATCGAACCATGGTCCCTGTGCTTGCCTAAGCAGGTGTTTTAGTCTGCTGAGCTATCTCACCAGCCCCTGTAGGTTATCTTTTTTACTTTATTGCCATTTGAGGTACAAAAATTTTTAATTTTGGTAAACTTTAACAAAAGTTTTATTTATTTTCCTTTATTGTTTTTTTTTTAGTGTCACATGTAGCAATTTGTTGCCGAATTCAAGGTCACTCAGATTTAACCCTATGTTTTGTCCTAAAAATTCTATGGTTTTTAATTTTTAATATATAGCTTATTGATCCACGTTAAATTAATTTTCATTTCAGTCATACGGCACAGGCTTGGTTTTATCTTTTTGCCCAAGGATATGCTTGTCCCACCCTCATGTAGGTGGAAGTGTCTTCCCTGTTTTTTTTGAACAGTCTTGCATTTAACTGACTACTATTTGCCAATTTTATTGATCTGTGGGTCTAGCTATCACACTTTTGCTTTTTGTTGTTTTAGAGTAAGTTTTGTAATCAGGATGCTGGAGTTAGACTAGTTTGTTTTCTTTTTTCAAGACTGGTTTAGCTTTTCAGAGTTCCTTGCAACTCCAGAATAATTGGAGAATCAGCTTTTCAATTTTTGCAAACAAACAAACAAGAAAACTCTGAATTTTAATAGAAAGTCAACTGAATTTAGAGGAGGGAACTATTGCCTTCTTACTTTTTTGTTGCTGACACCAAATACCTAACACCTAACATGAAACAAGGAAAGGTTTCTTTTGGCTCATAACTGATAGAAGTTTCAGCCCATAATTGGCTGACCCCACGGCAGAACAGCATGCCAGGGGCCATCATAGAGGAGAAGCAGTTCATGGTGGACAGAAGGGTGGAAGGGAGCAAAGCACAGAAGTATCAAGCAGCTAACAACCACAAGAGCAGCTGCCTTCTGTACTTTTATGCTATCCGGGCTACCTGCCCCATGGTAGGTAGCCCTCACAGCCAGGGTAGGGCACCCTGAATCCTGTGTCTCAATACTAGCATCGCATCCCTAATGCCATATCACACACTCTAGATCCAGCCACCTCTGAAAACTTCCATCTGTTACTACACTAAATGCCCTCTTTTTTTCATGTACTCGGCACAGGGTCCCACTGTGCAGCTCCAACTCGTTGTGATCCTCCTGTTTCTAGGCTCCCCAGAACTAGGATTACAGGCATGTGCCCGCACTCCCAGACTCTGTCGCTGACTCAGCGTGCCCAGGGGAGGGGCCAGCATGGGGCATACGGTACCAGGGAATGAACCCCAGCCCCATGCAGCCTTAGTCCCTGCAGCTATCTTGCTGGCCCTACGTGTTCTCTTAACGTCATTATTTTCCAATCCATGCACAAAAAATGTAGTTAATTTTAAAGGACTTCTTTAATTTCCTTCAACAATATTTTGTAGAGTTCATTTAATGAATCTTTGATTTTGTTAAATTTATTCTTAGATATTTTATCCTTTTATACACTGAAGTGCATATGGCAGCTTTATGTTTTATGCTTTTAAATTGTTCATTGTTGCTGGTTTTCATATATCAATATTTACCCTGAAATTCTGCTGAATTTGTTTAGTAACTTAGTATTTTAACATATTATTTTGGATTTTTTTATACTTAGGCACATATTGGAAACTTTTTTGTTTCCAATTTGGTTGCGTGCTTAGAACTTCAAGCACAATGTTGAATAGCTATGATGATATCAGCCTTGCTAGGCTTATTCCTGGTTTTAAAGGAGAAGCTTTCAATCTTTTGCTATTGAGTATATCAGCTGCATCTTGTAATAAATGCATTTGTCCTGTTGAAGCATTTTCCTCTTATTTGTAGTTTTGGGTATACAACAATTAACCATGATATGAAAGCTTGAATGAGTTATGAAACGTCAAGAAGTTAAGGAAAACATAGTTCTGGGGATGTGTGTGAATGACTGACATGTAGGCCAACACACTGACATAGGAGGACCTGCCCTATGAGGGTGGCACCAACCAATTGCCTTGTAGTCTAGATGGAAAATAAGGGGGAAAGTAGGAGGCGTTCTCATTTTGGAAGAGCTCAAGTTTTTACTAACAACTTTGTCTGCAGTTTTTTTAACCTCGCAACAGTGATGTGCAACAGCAAATTTACTGTGAGTTTCCAGGTCTTCAACCTTGGACTGGACTCCATCCTTGGTCCTTCTTATTCTGCAGCTCTCACCTTCCCAGGCTGAGCATAGACAGGGATTCTCTGATTCTCCACCTCACAGAAGGCCATCATGGACTCTTCAGTTCTGATCCTGTTAGTCCACTTCCTAAATTCCCTTGCATAATTATATATATATATATACTGAGTTTTTAAAATAATCTTTATATGTTCTAGATAGAAAACCTTTGTCAGGGAGACGATCATCTATCATTTTTTCCTAGTTTGTAGATTTTCTTTTTACTCTGTTGGAGATTTGCCTGGAAATGTAAAAGCTTTTCAAAAAGATGAAATCCAAGTTGTTAATTCTTTGAAGTATTTGAAGTTTGGTTTTTGTTCATGAACTCTCTACCTATCCCTGTGTATTTAAAACTTTTACCAACATTTTCTTCTAGAAGGTTTAGTGTTTCCATGTTAATATTTAAACCTTTGATCCATTTTGACTGTCTTTGTGCACAGTGATAGGCATAGGTCTAGTTTTCGCCTTTAGAATGTGGAAAGCAAGTTTTTCAGCACCATTTATTAAAGAGGCTATCTTTCTTCTAGTGAGTCTGTTTGGCCTTATCAAAGGTGGCTGAGTGTGTTTGAAGTGGTGGTTGCCTCACAAGTTCAAAGGCCAATCCAAAAATTGGTATCTGAGAGGAATATGCACTTCTCAGAGGAAGAAATACGAATGGCAAGCAAGTATATGAAAAAGACATTCAACATCATTGGTCATTAGAGAAATGCAAGTTAAAACAACACTGAGATTCCATCTCACACCAGAAGGAATGAACTGCCATCAGTAATTCAGCCAATAACAAATGCTGGAGAGACTGAGAAAAAGGAATACTTTTCCAGTGCTGATGGGAGTGCATACTGGCACAACCACTATGGAAATCAGTATGGAGATTACTTGAAAAGCTAGGATTTGACACGCCATTCAAGTCCAATATTCCCCTCCTGGATATTCTTCCAGAAGAACTGAAAACCTCATGCAATAGTGATATATATGCACCCATATTTAGAGCAACATAATTTGTCATAGTTAAATCCTGAAAACAACACAGATGCTCATTAACTGAAGAATGGATAAAGATGTGGTATTTTTACACAATGGAGTATTATTCAGCTATTAAAAGGGTAGACTTTAGTCTTTTGTCTGTAAATGGATGCAACTAGAGAACATACTCTTAAGTCAAATAAATCAGACCTGCATGTGCAGACACCATATTGTCCCCTTAGTGTGAGAACCTGAAAGAGAAAAATGAAATTGGAAGGATACACTAGAGACTGGGAAAAAGAAATGTACTTATTCAAAAGGAAAGCTATTGAGTTGAGGAGAAAGACAAGAGAGGGAGTCAGGGAAAGAGATTTATCTATGGATGTAAGCATGATGGTTTGGACAATTGTACTGTGCATTTGTCCTGATCTATAGAAAGAAGTGGTTAATGCTTTAATTTGCTTCATCTCCTTTTTTTCAATTGTCTGTACATTTTTCTTCTTAATTTTCTATGCATTTCGTTCTTTTTTCTTTCTTCTTCCAATTTTACATGCATATATCTGGTAACAGGAATAACTGGTTGGAAGATAACACTAACTATTACAAGAAATACTATAAAATTCATATGACCTTGTTAAGTGAAATTCTGTATCACCTGTAATTTTTTCTCTTTTAATTCACTTGTATTTTCTTTGTATTAATATCTCATTTTGTACATATATCAATTTTTCTGATTTCCCTTAGGTTTTTGTTCATGTTTTGCTTCATCTATTGAGAAAACTTTGAGACAATTGTTTTAAAGTTGTGCAGTAAGTTTAATGCTTGGGCTTCTTCAGGGATTATTTATGTTACTTAATTTTGTTTGTTGAATAAGCCACACTTTTCTTTTTCTTTATATTATTTTCTGCTGAAAACTGGAAATTTAGATTTTATAATGTGGTAATAGTGAAAATCAGATTTTCTTCTCTCCTTGAGGATTTGCCTATGCTGTTGTGCTGATGATTAAAGCTTAGGGTTCTTTTCAGTAGCTATTAGCTTCTCAAGTAGCCCTTACTCATAAATTTACCAAACTTGTATGGATTATTTTACTATGTAGGTTTTTATTTTCTCTTAAATACAATCTTCTCTTTTTTATTTTTGAGAGAATTTAAAAAATAAAAGTGATACACAATTGCAAAACAAGATGATAGGACATCAACAGTGTTGCTACATTGCATATTTGTATCTTCAAAGCAGTTGTTCAGATTACCAGATAGGCTGAGATTTTCTTTGCATGTTCCTGGCTTAGTCTATTTTTATTTACTTGCTTAGCATTTAGTGAAAATGTCAAACAAGCTCTCTGTGATTTCTTCTGGTTAATGGAATTTTTTTCCTGTATTTACTTTGAATATACTACTTCCTTCCTTCAAACACTACTTACTTCCTATGAGCCATACCTTAAAGTGATTTACTTGTATTCTCTCACTTCACATTCACACCAGCTCTGTGGAGGACGCATTATTACCACAATGTTCTTGATGAACAAATTAATGTATAAGAATTTAGTCAGTTGCTTAAGATCACACAGAGCTGGAAGTCTGCCTAGGCTGTCAGATCCACAGCCTACACTTTAAGGCCCTAATCTATGTTACTTTGTTCTCCTTATGTCTTTTTTTTTGTTATTATTCCATTCATCTTTTTCTCTTGTGCTACATTTTGGAGAACACATAATGGCTTTATTCTTCTAGTTGATTTTTGACTTCGTTCATTCTGCATCTCTTTCCAGATTTTATCTGTAAGTAAAGAACATGAAGATCTTTGTATGTAAATAAATGAAACATCATGTGTTGCTTAGAGTAGGGGCTGCTGCCTGAGAGGTATTACAAATCAATTTCATCACTGCATAAATTAATGAATTGTATGAGGTAAGAAAACTACAATGTCAGTAATATGAGCTTTTCTGACCACTATTATAGCTATCACCTGTCACTTACTAAAACATTGTTAGTGACACATAGCTGTGTCTTCTTGCTTATGCATGATGAGATTAAACTACTTATTTCAAAGTCTTTATGTTTGAATTTCTGTTTCCTGGTCCATTTGTTGCAGTTTGCTCTCCCTTTCGTGGATTTGGTGATACACAGATTGTTCATGATTTCCACCATATTTGTACATATCACAGATTACCTGGAGACTTTAGCCAGAAGGAAAGACTACCACCAGCTAGGTGTGTTGCAACATGCCCTCGGTAATGATGTGGTGATGGTCTACAAGGTAAAGTGAACCAGTGGCAGGCTTTCCCACAGGGACTCACTTTTTTTGCCCTTAGGTATTATAGAAGTCCCAATGGGTCTCCTACTGCTCTTTAGCTCAAGTATCCACTTCTCCTGATCTTGCTTGGTGAGTACACAGTGGTGTTGATAAAATTGTCTCACTGCTCCTGAAACCAGAATCTAAGCAAACATCCTTGTATTTCTTCATGCCCTTCTGCTCACTGGTAAAATGAGGGCCCACATGGAAAGGTAGTACTTTTTGACAACTATAATCTGTAATTTGTGTTTTTATCCATGACTTTCCTTATAATTCTGTAACTTATTTTGTAAGATTTCTCAGCTTTCAACCATTTTTATTCCCTCTTAGTGTGACTTTGAACATTTTTTTAATGTGATTTCTGCCATCTCTGGGATCTGGGAACAGTAAATAGAATGTTCTAACCTCACCTTTGAGCTCTTACTTTTTTCCTAGTTGGCCACATTTCCTGACAGTGCCTAGTGGACTTTCCTTCCCTGGCTCCTGCAGTGCAGATTGTTTTCTATATATTCTCCTCAAATGTATTCCCCTTGAGTTTGTCCATCTACTTCATCTGGGCTGAGAAATGTTTGCTTAATATTTTTAACCTTCATTTCTGTTTCTTCTTGGCATTACTCTTTCTTGAACAAAAGTACAAATGGGGCACAAGGTAACAAGTATGCTTTCAGAGAGAGAAAACAAAATGTTAGAGATACTGGCATGTTTTACAAAGGAGGCTGCTTCCTCATTTAAGTTTAAGAATCCTTATAATAATGAAAAGTTTATGAATCCTTTTCATAATGAAAAGTGTCAGATCTTTCTTTGGCTGGAGCAATGTTGACATTACTATTGGTTCTTAAAATTTTTATATTAAAACTCCTAGTACTCACATATTTCCTGCCTAAGTGAACCTTGATATTTTCTAGCTAGCTTATGGTGCATTGATGTAACCACATCCAAAATTTCTTGCTTTTACATATATATCAAAAATAGATGTATGGAAATAAAATCCATACTGAGTGTTGAGTGTGGCTTTTATCAAACACACTCTTCTAAGCAGACTCTTAGAAATTCTAGCAAACTACAAACAACCTGAAGATTTTGGTAAGACTTGATCATGTTTTAGCTGGTTATCATTTGAAGCTGTAGAGTGGACTGATAATACTTGTAGCTTCTTCTCATATTTAAAAAGTTTTTTTAATTTGACCCCTTTATATGAAAAAGAAAGCTTGAGAATTAAGACTGTAGAAAAAGAGGATCTAAATGTACAGATTTTGTCACTATTCTTAAGAGTGGTCTTTTTGTAGAGCCATTAAAGTGGAGAGAAAGTGGTAAGATAAGTCAGATTTTGTAATTTTGTTCAAGGTGAGAGACTAGTTGTTATTTTCTAGTTTTATTAACCAGTTATAAGCATTCCTAATCCATTAAGTGTTCTGTTGTGTGAGAAGTCTGTAATCCAACTTCAAGATGTATTACCATGTCTGCATTCCTTGATGATTTTCTCTCTTTCTTGATGAGAACAAAATCTTTGTAAGTTCACTCTGAGATACTTAAAATTGTTCTACCTTTCTTGAGTCTAAAGTTTGTTTATGACACAACTCTACACATTCATGGAGAAACCATTGTAATTCTAAATGTTTATGTGCTTCAATCCTTGCTTTAAAATGTGACACCAAACTTGACAGAATTGAAAAGAGAAATGGAAAAATCCACAATGTAGTTGGAGATATTAATATTCTTATCTCATTAACTATAGAAAAAAGTACGCAAAATATCAGTAAAAATTTCATAATTCCAGGATGGTAGGAGGCTGAAGCAGCAGGATCTGGGCAACTTGATGACTTAGAAAGACCTTATTGGAAAAAACAAAATTAAAGGGGGTAGGACTGAGATGTAGCTCATAAATGTAAAAGTACTGGATTCAGTCTTCAGCACTTTAAAAAAAAGAATATAGAAGATGAAAATATGTTTAACAGTCAAACTCACCTGCTATTTGTAAAAATGACATAGCAACTGAATATTTATATTGGTTTCTGTGTGTCCCTCAGACTTCATGTGTTGGAAACTTATTTTTTTATATTTGTACTTACTGGCATTTAGATGTTGGTTCCTTGGGAAGTAATCAGGATTTTCTGAGATGTTGAGGGTAGGACCTCCATGTATGAATGGCTTCATAGGAAAAGAAAGAGATCAGAGCTCACACATTTGCTTTGTCTTGGTATAGGATGGCCTTTTCTACATTATGAGGTAGAAAGAAGACCCTCACCATATGATGAGCGAAGGCTGGCACATTAGCACTGAACTTTTCAGCCTCCAGAAGAATAATTTACAAACAAATGTCTATTCTTTATGAGACACTCAGAGAGCAGGTTTTTGTTGTACAATAGGAAGCAGACTAACACACATTCTTCTTAGCCCATGATCGGACATTTCCCAAGAGAGATCCAATGCAACAATATGTGCAAGTACCATCAGTGAAAACATCACCAGAAAATACTTTGAATGAATGAGAATGATGGCCTAATATATGTGTAGAATATTGGTCAATTAGTATGCATTAAATATTATGGTTCTCATAATATTTAAAAAGTTAAATAATTTGAGACCCAAGAAGAAAGAAACTGAAGCACAAAATCATCAGAAAAATGAAAACAATTAGTTGAAAAAAAAAGATAGGTTAAAGAACGGGGAAAAATATCAGTTAAATCCAAAGTTTAATCCTTTGAAGAAAATTGATTTGTGATTAACTCTAAATTTTTCAAGAAAAAAAAGAATACCTAGGTACTCATTATAAGAGGAAGGAAATGGTATCACTCCAAATCTCACAGATATAAAATATTAGAGACATAAAAGATAAAACATTAAAATGATAAAAATTAGCTACTAGATGAAATGGTAAATTTCTTTTTAAATGAACGTACTGTAAAGTGATAAAGACTTCAAAGAAAATATGACAGAGACATCTTTAAGAAATTGTGCCATTAAAAATCTTCCTGCAAAGAAAACCAAAAGTTCAAGCAGCCTTGTTGGAAAATCCCACTGAGTAAGGAGAAAAGAATATCAAGTTTTCCTGAACAGTTTCAAACACCAAGAGATGATTTTTCTTTTTCCAATTTATTTTATGGGAAAAGTATATACCAGAAAACAACCAGGCAGTGACGCTGAAAGAAAAAGTTTCAGATTTATCTCCTTGATGAATATCCACCACAAATTCCCACCCAATTTTTAATGAGTAAAATCTAGCAATGCATAATAGGATTAATATACCATGGCCAAACAGGACTTACCTAAAAATTTAGGGTGGCATATTACAAAACATGTAATTCTCTACATTAGCACAATAAAACAAATGAAGTGACCATTTCCACAGATGTGGGCATGCTATTTACCAGCCTTCCACATCCATATTTGATAATAATTTTCAGCAAAGTAAGAATAAAAGTCAAATATCATCAATTTGGTAAACAGTAAAAAAGTTACAGCAGAAATTATATTTAATATAATTGACATTAAATTGTTTAATAATAAAGTATAGAATTAAACTTAATAGCAAAGTTCTTTTCTGGTGTGCTGGTAGTACAGTGAGACTATTTCTCCATATGTATTAAAATTTATGCTTAAAGTCTTCCTCAGTGCAATAATGTAGGACAAGAAAGAAATCACAAAACTATTCAAAAATTGTTGTAAAATTGTCTGAGTATGTGTCATAATGGTGTACATAGATTCAGCATTCTATTAGAATGAAAGAACAAAGACAAGATACAGGGACAATATTCAAAAACCATTGTGTATAAACCGATAATGAGTAAATAGTGCATAGTTGACTACTCACAAAAGCATAAAAATAAAGTAAAAACAATTTAATGCAAAGTGTACAAGAATCTATGTACTGAAACCTACATGATATTGTTTAAAATATGCCTAAGTAAATGGACATATTTGTCACAGTCATGGATTGGAAGATTTATCACTACTAAAATGTTAATTATTTCCAACTTGTTATAAATATCAATTACCCACAAATCTACCAATATTTTTCTGTAGAACTTGATAAGATGATTTTAAAACATACATGAGGATACAAAATTAATATATATTATTATATATCCAAAATTATATATATCCAAAATTAATTCTGAAAAAAGTGGAGTTTGAAGACTTATTTTTCCTGGTGTTAAGACTTGGTGTAAAACTCTAGTAATTAGCCAATGTTGGTGGTGCATACCTGTAATCTCACAATTTGGGAGGCTGAGGCAGGAGGATCACTGTAAGTTCAAGGCTAGCTCAGGCTACAAAGTGAGTTCAAAGTCAGCCTGAAATGGACAGTGAGATCCTGTCTCAAAAAGAAAAGAAAAAGACCAAACAAAAAACCTATAATAATCAAAGTATTGCAGTATTACTATTATCAACTACTAAACTATTTTCAGCTACTGAACTATATTGGATTGTGCTGAATTCATGCACCTACAATGTATAAATGGCAATGGAATATACATATCTGACAAAAGTAAATAAAAAGGGGGATATAAATGAACGATTCTGTAGTGGAAATATATATATATATATATATATATATATATATATACATATATATATATATATATATACACACACACACATATTCTTGTGTATATATATATATATATATGCATAAATATACAACTACTTTCTCTTAGTTCAGTGAGAAGAAGGTTTTAAACTAATAGTGTTTAGACAAGATATCATGTCTGCTCTTGTACTAGGAATAACTATTACAAAGGTAACACTATGCAATGTATTAATTATTGTAACTGTACTACTAGCCTGTTTTGAAACTATCTCATTGCTAATTGTTTCTCAATAAAATTATTAAAATGTAAGAGCACACAAAGTACCGCAGTGTTAGCATAAACACAAATCAGTCAATACAACAGAAGAGATACCAATGTTCTTGGTCAACTGAATTTTGACAAGAGGAAGAAGCTATTCAGGGAAAAGAGAAAAACACTTCAATAAATGATCTGGGAACCTGAGATATCCATATGGAAAAAGAGAATTGTCAAGGATACACTTTAGGGTTAATACATTAAAATTTTACAAATTGTAAATTCAACGATTAATTCCAAACATGTGGCTTTTAAAATATAGGTAAAATATACAAAGCAATAAAAGTACAAAAAAGAACAGAAGAAGAGCACAAATATAAACAGAACTTACAATGAAAAAAAATCACAGTATATTCAGAGAGAAAGATCCTACATAATATTCATAAGATATTCTCTTATCAAGTTTGTGAAAGTAATATGAATGCCTGTACTGAACAGATGATTTCTGTAGTGGCTCCAATTGCTTTAGAAGACATAGAAAATTTAGTGATCTAATCTACATAGAAGATACTGAGGAATTTTGTTCTAGTTTTATATTGCACTAAAAGACAATGTCATGGATATATTTTTCAAATCTTTAAGGAGCAGATGAAATTGTCTCAGGTGAGATAGATAGCATTGTAATTTATTTTCAAAGCTATCACAACATTAATTCTATAATTAAATACATAGTACAAAAAATAAAAGCAAAGAACAATCTTACATAGATTAATATTCACCTAAAAAACTAATGAATAAAGACTAGATTCCTGAAATAGTTACAGATTTTAAAAAATCTCTGATCAACTCATACTTATTCTAATTAGATGGCTCCACACTAGAAACTCAAAGATGTCAATGGTAGGCTTCTCTTATTATTGCAAAAGAGGAAGTGATTGTTATGACAGGTACAAATGCTTATTATGACAGGTAAAATTTAACACATTATATCAAGAATGGGTGTATGTTACATAAGTGCTAAAATTAATATCGAAGACTCTAATAGCTTTATAATCAGTGATAATTTTAACAGATCCATCTGTCACCCACAGAGATGAGAAAAAGTCACTCTCTTCACTTGCAGGCGTTATCCTGATTGCATGAGACAGGGCATGGAGATGAAAGACATAGGAGGAGCAAAATTTGAAAAGAAGTAAAATTACCTTGAGTTATATATGACAACCTCCAAGAATCCCAAGAGAACAGAGCAAAGAGTTCAAAAAGCTAGTAGAAATCAAGGAGTTCATAAAATTGACCAGTTTTTAAGTTCTTTTTGTTTTTACTTTTAGTTTTTTGGTGGAACCGAGGATTGAACTCCGGCCCTTGCACTTGCCAGGCAAGCACTTATTTTACTGAGCTATCTCTCTGTCCCTGTTAATATTTTAAAAGTCAATAGTATTGCACATGAATAGCTATGTGGAAAATACAGTAGAAGAATAGATCTGTTTAGAAATGTAGGAATAAATTTGACAATTATGGCTAAAGTGAAGGCTATGTTGAATTCTAAAATCCCTGGAAGATATAATAATAGAAAAGAGTGCTGTTCCCATGAAAATAAACCTTTGCATCTGGAAAATATGAATTTATAAAATGAAATACAAATCTAATCTGAATAGATACAGTATAGTCGTGTCAAGATGTTGTTGAAATTAACACAAAATGATTTAGAATTTTAATTAGAAAGACTATAGATTAATACATTTTTAAAAAGAAGTTTTGGGGGTCAAGGAGATAACTCAACACTATAAGCACCTGCCTAGCAATCCCAAGGTCCTGAGTTCAACTCCTTGTACAAAAAAGAAGTTTCATAGTTTGACAGGATTTTCCTTCTCAGACATATAAATATATTGTACTTCTGATACTATATCACTAAAACTGGTACTGAGTCACAAATAAAACTATCAAATAAAGAGAAAAAATATATATGGAAACGAATTTGATAATTTAGTTCAAAAGTGTTATGCCATATTCTATAGAAGAAATAATTTTTTGTTAAATAAAGTAGAAATAATTGATAAGCAATCAGGAAAAAAATTTAAATCACTACCTCAACTAAAAGTAAATTCCAAACAGATCAAGAATTTAGATGTGAAAAATACAGGTTTGAAAATGGTAGCGGAAAGGTGGAAATTTTTTTGACCCAGAAATTATTCTTTTGGAAATGTATATTGAAGGCTGGAGATGTGGTATTTCTATATAATGGAGCTATAGCTCAGGGGACTCAGCACCCATTTAGGCAAGCACAGGAACCAGGGTATGATCCCCAGCAACACATGCCAGGCTGGCCCAGCCCCCCGGTGTGCTGAGCTGGCCATTGAGACCAGACATGGTGGCTCAGGCCTGTAATCCCAGTGCTTGGGAGGCTGGAAAGGAGTCTGAGCTGCATAGTGAGACCCTGTAACAAATACATTAAAAAAATGAAACAAAAAAAAGAAATGTATACTGAAGATAAATTTTTTCAACAATAATAAAGATGTGTGTCCAAGTATATTTATTACAGTTGCATCTCTATAATAAGTTAGGAAAAGTATGTCCTCCTGCAGTATATTAGCAGACATGAACTAAGCAAATAGCATCATATTGGAACCTATTTGGCTCTCAAAAGAATAAAGTAAACACACACACATTTTTCTCAGTGCCTAGTAAAAATAAAATAGATGTTAATGTCCTTTGGGATGTAAGTGCGTTTATATGCATGCTTGTATACTTGTAGCTAAACTAAAGAGCATAAATGATGATATGCTCACATATGCATTAAGTTATGAATATTCATCAGGAACTTTTAGTTATGAGACTCTGGAGAAGACCCAAAATTCTGCATGGAGCATGAACATCCAACATTCTATGTTGAATGTTGGATATTCACTTATGCCTCATTTGAATATTTTAACATGTATATATTTCTTAAAAAATTTGGCTGTCTGATTTGGGAGTCACATTATTATGCTATATATTTTAAGTAAATGCATTTTTTAAAATAACCCTAAAATTAGCCATAAACTGAAAGTCTTTAGGCTCTCTTGCAATTGAATGGGAAAGTGTTACATTTGTATACCTGAAGTTTTCAAAAATTTAATTTCTAGTGCTTTTGTCCTTTTTTTCCCTTTGCTTTTAGCTATGGTCAAAGTAGTGCAACTTATTAGACAAGTCATGTCAAATACCTATAATTATTGTACTTTACAACAATATGACACATTTCAAGGCACTGGTGTGGCTTTCAGAATCTTTAAATACTGATTTACTTAACAAATATATCAACAAATCATTGCTGACCTACTATGTTTCCACTAGTATTCTTTAGGCATAGGAGCATGACAGAAAATAAAACTGGAGAAGTCAAGCTGATCCACACGCCGAAGTCAGAAGTGTATAAGGCTAGAATATGTGTGTGCTTTGAGGGTTTTCACATTGCAACATTCAAGATCTATCAGATGCAGTTAACATTCACTTTTTTAAAATCTGCACTATTTATTAAGCATAAATTTTGGGGGCGAAGATAAAGAGCGATTAGACATTAAAGAGATGACACTGTTTGCATACAAATTTTGGCATTATAAAACATATGTGTCTCAGTTACATTTTACTCACTGCTGGGACAAAATACCCAACACCCCAAATTAAGGAAAGAGAGGTTTATTTGGCTCACAGTTAGTGGAGGTTTCAGTCCATGCTCTGCTAACTCCAAGGAAGACGCAGCGGGTCATGGCAACAGAAAACAACAAAAAGCGGAGGAGGAGCAGAAACTGCGGCATCTATCAAGCTTCTCTCTGTTCCTTCCACACTGGCTGAAAAGACCAGAGTGCCTCCAAGGAAGTGGTGGTGGCTGATGTGAAGGCTGGAGCTCCTCTGAAGCGGTGCAGCTGTGACAATGAAGCTTCTCCAAGGAAGTGGCATGAAGAAGCCTTCCTCAGCCCCTCTACATGCCCTTTAAGTGCTGAATCATTCTAGGGCAGGCCCTGCCCTCTCCAGGGCAGGACCTTCCACACCCTAGGGCATGGAGTCGCTGAGGCACTCCAGGTAAACTTCTGAGCCCTCAAGTTGACACAGTGTATCAAGCACCACAATACTGATTCAAGTTTATTAAGTATTTTTTAGTAGATGTGAAGAACAACTTCATGGAAGAAGATTTGCTTGGATGTTCTTATAACGTTAAATATACAGCCTATGTCATTCAGCTTTACTGTAACTGGGATACAATACCCAACAATTACATCATTAAGGAAGAGAGGTTTAACTGGTTCTTGGTTTCAGAGGGTTCAGTCCATAGTTAGCTGCCCCTAAGGCAGGGGCAGCAGGGTGAAAAAGTTTAATCAATGTTCATGATGAGTGCCACATTCCACCTTTTCTCAGCTTGACACTGAAACATATCTTTTCTTCGTAAATATTTTATTGGTACATTATTAACATACATAATAATCATTTTCAGCATAGGGACTTTGTGCCTCTACTTGACTTATTTCAATTCATCATTTTTCTCACTTCCTTTTCTTCATTTCAGTCCTTCTTCCCCTCATTTACAAATCTTTGTTTCCATTATTCCCTTTTCTCTTTTGTCCTCTTCCCTTTCATCCATTCGCCTTCTCCTCTCTTAGCTCCCTTCCCAGTTGAGTATTTTCTTCTTACTTCCTAATATCTGATGCTTATTTACACATACGGTTTATCATACCAAAGAAACTATGCAGAATTTATATGTGTGTCCATTCAAGAGTATGGTTTCAAGGTCCACCCACTTACCACTAAATGTCTCTCAAGTTTATCCTTGAGTAGTACTCCATTATATTAAGTAAAACACATATTCTCGGGCATTTGGGCTGTTTCCAAGATTTAGTTATTAGAAACTGTACTGCTATAAACATGGGTGTGCAAACACTGCTGTATGTGATTTTTTAATTATTTCAGGAAGATATGGTGAAGATAATTATACTACTAATTTGTATTGGTTTGTTACAAAGGATATTATCACTTAATTTTCTGATCAGTTTTGTATGCCTATATCTAGTAATGTGAAAAAGTGTGTTGAAGACAATGTGTAGTAAAATTGCCATTGTTGATTTCTTTTCTTCTTTTGAATTATGTATCATTTTTTAATTTTTTTTCGGTTTGTATTCTCTTTAAAATATAAGAAAGAAGAGAAAGATCCAGGTTGATGTAACCTCTAACTTTAGTTTTTCTAAAGGCTCTCCACACTGTTCCAGGGATTGCACCAGCCTGCATTCCTACGAAAAGTGGAGAAGTGTTGCTTTTCCCCACATCCACATTTGTTATTAATTTTTTGATGCATGGCATTCTTTCTAGAGTGAGATGGACTCTCTGCATTGTTTTAATTTCCATCTTTCCAATAACTAGTGATGTTAAACAGGTTTTCATATATTTATCTGCTTTTTCTACTTTATCTGAGATGTGTCTAATTCAATTCTGATGCCAATTTTAGGATTGTGTCTTTAATTGAGGGGGTCCTATTCTTTGAGGGTTTTTATATATATTTTTTAGACATTAGTTCCTTTTCTGAGTAATAACTGGCAAAAGATTTCCCACTCAGTGAGTTGTTGCTTTACTCTTTTAGTGATTGCTTTTGATGTGCAGAAGCTTTTTAGTAATTTTAGAGCCCACTTGCTGATTCTTTGCAATGCTTCTCTTGTGATCTGGGTTTTTTGTGGTGTTTACTTTCACCTATGTCTTCAAAAGTTCTCTGTGCTCTATCTTCCAGAAGATTTAGTGTTTCTTCAATCATACTTAACCTCCAAATAAATACAAAGTCGTAAATACACCTTGCCTCATGTAAGTATTCCAATATAACAAAAATTGCAATGATGCCCACGTAAAATACAATTTCAATATTATTAAAAATTTTAAGTTCAAAATATCCCCTGAGACCTAAAGTAAGTTCTTAGCTATAAAAATCTGAAAATTCAAAGAGCAGGTTACATATTCAAAATATAGAAAATGGTATATATTAAACATTTCTATACAATAAAAATAGAAAAAGGAATGGGGAGAGGCAAGGAAAAATAGTAAGACCAAAGCAAGACTCAGACCCAGCATGGGAAATGTCAAATCTTCTATCTGCACTTCTGGCATCTGGGGAACATGAGACGTGAGTGCTAAAGTGTTTGGGCAGCACCATCTATCTGGATTTTCCAGCTACAGCCCACATGGCCTCTATCTTGGCCTATCCGTGATTGCCAGCACAGCTTTCCTTGCTACTAATATCTCCAGTTTTCAGGAGTTTCCACTGCACCATGGGCTTTATTTCCATGACTGCACACATTATGATTTCAGTGGCTTCTGACAGGGACACTGACCCTGTCTCCCATTTTTGCCTGGTGTGCAAGGCCTTTCTTTGAAATCTAAGAGGAACTCCAGCCACGCCCAAGCCCAGGCACTGTGAGAGTGTGGGAGAGCTTCTGTACTCCATTGCACCTGCTGGTCCTTGCCAGACCAACTCCAGACAGACTACGTGAGTGAGACCTTGTGCCATGCTCTCAAGAACCTCTCGCCCTCTGGAGCCAGCCCAAGCCCACCTTGTGAGTGAAAACTTCCACTTCTACTGAACTCTCAGGACCCCACCACACCCGCCCAAGCCCAGGCTGTTGCACTCTCCGACTCCCCTAGACCTCTCTAGACCCAGCCAAGGGACTGGCATACAAGCCTGGGGTGAAACTCTGCAACTGAATTCCCCACAGAGAGACCAAAGGCCAAAACCACTCAGCTAATCCAGGATTTGCCAGAAGAGGACCATAGGTTCACCTCTAAGGGAAGCAACAGGAAGGAGCTGAGCACAGTAGACAGACCCAAGCCAGGCACAACTAGATAAACTCAAACTTAGTAGATCTGCGCCCAAATTTTAGTAGGTGCTAAGGCTATAACTGCACCAAAGCTCTACACCAAAGATCAGAGGACAGTGCTATACAAAAATGATAAAAAGAAGAAAAATGCATTTTCAGATCCCAAGCCCACCCAGAACAAGTGCAGAGGATGCTAGCTCAGTTGAATAATTGATAACGTTGGAAGCAAAGAAACAACAGCAAAAAAAATAGAGGAACTCAGATCAGAATTAATCACTGAAATAAAAAATGAAATCTCTGAATATATAGAATCTGAAGTAAAGAATCCAAAACAGAAACATATAGAGGAAATAAAATCAGAACTAATCTCTGAAGTAAAATAATAACTGCTTCTCAAGAAGACATTGATAATAAATAAAGAGATGAGAAAAGCAACAGATTCTTTGAATGACTAATACAGCAAAGAAATAGATTATATGAAGCCGAGTCACAGAGATATAGAGGAATTTAAATTTCAATCACAAGTTTGCAAAACCTTTTCAGTGAAAGCGAAGACAGAGTTTCAGATCTTGAAGATGCTGGTGCAGCTAGTGAAAAGGTAAGAAAGGATTAGTAAAAACTACTATGATGCAGGAAAAAATAATTCATCACCTGCAAGATGATGCAACGATGAACAACATGAGACCAATAGGCATCAATGAGAAAGAATCAATAAAAATGATATAAAAAGAATATGGGTAGATGTAGTAGCAGAAAACTTCCCAAATATGAGGAAACAATCCAGCATTCACATACCCAGAGCATACAGCATGCCAAATAACCTCAACCCAATTAAACACACACTGAGACATATAGTAGTCAAGTACCCAGAAATATAGCACAAGAATAATATACAGAAAGCTGCTAGAGAAAATAAACAGATCACATTTAAAGGAAAACTCATCACAGTAATGATAGACTCCTCTTCACAAACCATGAAGGCAAGGAGAGCATGGAGCATAGTACTTCAAGTCCTCTATGAAAAAAAAATCCAGCCCAGATGACTATACCCTGAAAAACTCTCTTTCAAGGTTGATGGAGAAGTGAAATACTTCTATGACAATGAACAAGTAAAGAACTCCATGAAGACAAAGCCAATCCTACACACACTACTAAAAGATGCTCTAGAGAAGGGCCAAAATGATCAGAACTCATCAATGAGAACAGAAGGAACACACTAAATAGGGCAAACAAACGCAGGACAAAAAGGAGTAAACAACAGCAGGTAAATAACATGTCAAACATAAATCAATACATCTCAATTATAAGCATCAATATAAGTGGACTCAATTCATGAATTAAAGCAAATAGACTGGCATAGTGGATTAGGAAACAAAATCCAACAATATACTGTACACATAAACACACTTAACTCATAAAGAAATTCATAGGCTGAAAGTCAAAGGATAGAAAACGATACTACATGCTCAAGTACATCAGAAAAAAGCAGGGGTAGCAATCCTGTTCTCAGACAATCTCAGCTTCAAAGCAAGAAGGATCAAACAAAATAAAGAAGGCCACTATATAATGGTAAGGTGAAAAATTCAAGAGGAAAAGGTAACCCTCATAAATGTATATGCACCAAACATGGGAGCACTCAACTACATAAGATAAATCTTAATGGACATACAAAAATCTAACATCCAGTAACACAGTCTTAACAGGAGACCTTAACACCCCCCATCCCAAAAAGATAGGTCAAGAAGGCAAAAAAATTAGCAAAGAAATGGCAGGACTGAACCAGAGACTTGAACAAATGGACTTAGTGGCCATATACACACTACTCCACCCCAAAATAGCTGAATATACATGTTTTTCAGTGGCACATGGCTCATTTTCTAAACTAGACCACGTACTAGTCCATAGGTCTTGCTTAAGTACATGCAAGAAAACAGAAATTATCCCATGCATATAATTGGAAATAAAAAAACAAAACAAACCAGAAAACTCCATAAATACATGGAAATTGAACAATGCCCTACTCAGCAATCAATGGGTCACAGATGAAACTAAATGAGAAATTCAATAATATCTACAATTCAGTGAAAATTTGAACACAACTTATCACAATTTTTGGGATGCCATGAGAGCAGTTCTCAGGGGGAAATTTATAGCTGTGAACTCACATATTTGGAAAACAGAATGGGAGCAAATAAGCACCCTAATGCTGCACCTCCATTGTCTAGAAAAGGAAGAACAAGCCAAATTCAGAGCCCAAGGATGGAAAAATATGAAGATTAGAGTAGAAATTAATTCAATTGAAATGAAGAAAACAATTCAAAGAATTAACGAATCAAAAAGCTGGTTCTTTGAAAGATTAAATAAAATCAGTAAGTCCTTAGCTAACAGCTAGGTTATCAAAAACAGGGAAGAAAAAAGAGGAAAGAAAAAATTCAAATACAAGCAATAAGTAAAGAAAAGGGTATAATCACCACACACCGCGTGGAAATTTATAACATTACCAATCGCTACTTTGAGAATTTTTACTTTCACAGAATAGAAGGTACAGATGAAATGGAACAATTCCTTCAAAAGTACAAATTAGCAAAACTGAATCAACAAGATATAGCCACTCTCAACAACCCAATAACAGCCAATGAAATAAGAAATACAAAAAAGGCTTGATGAGAAAGAAAAATCCAGGTCCTAATGGATTCACAGCTGAATTCTATAAGAGATTTACCGAAAATATAATCCCTATACTCCTCAAACTCTTCAATGAAATTGAAAAGGAAACAGTTCTCCAAAATTCATTCCAGGAGACAAGCATTATACTGATTCCAAAATCATGGAAAGACACAACTAAAAAAAGAGAACTACACACCAATCTCCTTCATGAACATAGATGTAAAAATCCTCAATAAAACCCTAGCAAATAGAATACAGCAAATCATCAAGATTATACACTCTGACCAGGTAGGATTCATCCCAGGGATGCAAAAATGGTTTAATATACACAAATCTATAAATGTAATACACTATATCAATAGAACCAAATTTAAAAACTACAAGATCATCTAAATTGATGCAGAAAAGGCTTTTGACAAAGTCCAACATTCATTCATGTTCAATATCCTGTAGAAAATTGGACTAGAAGGCTTCTACTTCAATCGATAAAAACCATCTATGACAATTCATTGACTAATATAATTCTAAATGGGGAAAAACAAAAATTTTGCTCTCAGATCTAGTTCAAAATAAATGTGTCCTCTAACACCCCTCTTATTCAATGTAGTTCTGGAATCATTAGCTAGAGCCATTAGACAAGAGAGAGAAATAAAAGGAATAAGAATGGTAAAGTAAATTATCATTATTTGCAGATGACATGATACTTTACTTGGAAGAACCAAAAAAACTCCACCAAGAAGCTACTAGAGTTAATACACAGATTCAGCAGCACAGCAGGCTACAAAGTCAGTATTCAAAAGTCAATAGCATTCCTCTACACAGATAACAAATACAGTGAGAGGGAATTAGAGAAACAATAACTTTTACAATAGCACCGAGGAAAATGAAATAATTTGGAATTAGTCTAACTAAAGAAGTCAAAGATCTTTTCAAGGAAAATTGCAGTACTCTGAAAAAAGAGATCATAGAAGATTTCAGAAAGTGGAAAGATATTCCCTGTTCCTGGACAGGAATAACCAACATTGTGAAGATGGCCATACTCCCAAAATTGCTGTAGAGATTTAATATGCAATACCTATCAAGCTATGATCAACATATCTCCCAGACCTAGAGAAATCATTCCTAAAATTTATTTGGAACCACAAAAGACCTAGAATAGCAAAGGCAATCCTAACCAACAAAGACAAGGCAGAAGGCATCACAATTCCTGACTTGAAATTATACTACAAAGCTACTGTGATAAAATCAACATGGTACTGGCAATGAAATAGACCTGAGGATCAATGGAATAGATCTCAAGATGATGAAGCCTCTATGAGTATTAAAGCAAGGTATGTAAAACAAAGCCATATTAATATGCTGAGCTGTAAAAGGCTCTAGTCAGTAGCTTATGTGATAACCCACTTCTACTGTGGACTGCTGAACTGTGTTGGAGTGTTTTTCTGAATTCAAGCACCTATAATATTTAAATGCCAATAGAATGCTCATCTCTGACAGGACTAAACAGAAAAAAGGAGATACAAAGGAAGGACCATTTTGTATTTGTATATACAAAATAGGATAGATATGTAGCTACTTTTGCTTAATTCTATGAGAACAAAGATTGACAGTAATAATATTTGGAGAGGATAATTTGTCTGCTTCTTGTACTATGGATAACCACTAGGAAGATAACAATGTAAAAATGTATTAATTATTATTTTTTTATTATTATTTTTATTGAAGAACAAATAGCAATGAGACAGTTTCAAGACAAATCAACAGGACAGAGTCGACAAATCAATACATTGTGAAATGTTTTTGTAATGTTTCAGTGTGGCACAAGGTGTATACATCATTTTTTAAATATTTTTATATATTTTTTTATTTTTATTTTTTAATTTTTGTTTTTTTGAAGTACAAATAACAATGAGACAGTTTTAAGATACCTTGACAAGATGGATTTGATAAATTAATACATTGCAAACTGTTTTCATAATCTTTTGGTATTGTAGAAGGTTCATACATGATATTATACTTACAGACATTATTATACTGTATGTCTCTTATCACTAAATAGAGTGTAGCTGTTTGTGTATCTTATTTTTTATACCTGGATTACATCAAAGATTCAATAATTAATACTTTCTACCTTGTTATTTTCCTAGTGGTTGTCTATAGTACTAGAAGCCGACATAATATCCTGTCCAACCACCATTAGTACAAATCTTGTCTCTCAACCCAAGTAGAAACACACCAAGACATATAATAGTTAAGATCCTAATTATTGAAACTGTTCTATTAAAAAAATTTTTAAAAAGAAGCCTCTATGAACACACTCTGTCACCTGACCTGTGACAAAGTAGCAAAACATGCTCACTCGAAGAAAGAAAATTGTGCTGTAAACACTGGCTCTCAACATGCTGAAAACTAAAACTTGACCTGGGTCTATCACTATGCACTAAGCTAAAGTCAAAATGGATTAAAGTTCTAAACATTAAAACAGACACACTCAATCTCATGGAGAAAAGTAAGAGGAACTCTTGAAGACTTAGGGTTAGGCAAACAGTGAATGAACAAAAATCAAATTGCAGGTGTGATACTTGAAAGAATTAAAACTTGGGACCTCCTCTTATTGAGAAGTTTTTGCATGTCAAAGGAAATTACCAACCAAGTGAAAAGACAACCCACAAGATTTGAAAACATCTTGACTAATAAGCACTCCGACAAATGTCTGCTCTTTAGAATTTATAAAGAACTAAAAAACTTAGGTACCCAAAATCTAAAGATCCAATCCAGAAATGGGCATCTGAGATGAACACACACTTTTCAGAGGACTAAATTAAAGAAGCAATGAAATACATGAAAAAACGCTCCATATCGCTAGCCGCCCGTGCAATACACATTTTAAAAAAACACTGAGATACCATCTCACTTCAGAAATAATGGCTATCATAAACAAATCCACTAACAACAAATGTTGGAGAGGCTGTGGGGAAAAAGGAACTCTTCTCCACTGCTGGTGGGAATGTAGACTGGTACAACCACTATGGAAATCAGTGTGGAGACTCCTTAAGAAATTAGGACTGGAAATACCATTCAAGCCAGCTATCCTCCGACTGAGAATTTTTCTAGAGGAACTGGAAATGTCATATCACAGTGATATATGTGTACCTATGTTTATAGAAGCATAATTTGTGACAGCCAAATCTTGGAAACAACCAAGATGCCCATCACCTGAGGAATAGATGGAAAAGGAGTGGTAGTTTATACAATGGAATATTACTGAGCTATAAAGAATGATACATTTGAAACATTTATATTTAAACGAATGCCACTTGAAGATCTACTCATAAGTGAAATAAACCAGACCCACACTCATAAATATCTTATAGTCTCCCTCATGTAAGACCTCAAAAGAAGAAATTTTAAAAAGGTATAACATGATTAAATGGAGGGCAAGAACTTGAGTGCTGGACAATGAGGAGAGGGCAAAGAGAGGAGCTAGGAAGCATGACAGGGGCAAAGCCATATTTTTATACCCACAACATGGTTAAGGCAATGATCCTGAGAAACATCAGCAGGTTTTTGAAACTGGCAGTTAATTGATGGTATTGTCACCTTGACTATGTGTGCTGATACCTGTGATACTTGATAAAAAATACATGTTCCATCTTATGCCTAAGATGTCTAATATTCAGACAGATAGTTAGGTTAACCCCAACTGTATGTGTTTTAGGGTAATAATAAGCTTCTCTTCTGAAGGGTTAACAACCTAAATTTGCAGACCAAAAATTAGAGAAAAAGAAGGGCTGCAAGTACAGCCAACATTTTGGCCCTAGTCTTTCAAGATCAGTGAGGACTCAGGACTCAGGAGAACCTGAACTATGATATCATGCAACTCAATCGTGTCCCAAATTTTCTGATCAAGGAGATTATGGGGCCACAGAGGAATGTGACTGATGATGTATAGTGTGCCCAAGGAGAGTCACATGGAGAGAAAACATTCTCTCAGGCTTTCACAGAGAGCAAATTGGTTAAACAATTGCCATGACTCATCCACATGGCTGACACTGATAAAGGATCTACAAAGTGTGGTACAGGGCTTTGGATAAGTCCCAAGGGAATTAACTGACCTTCTCAGATACAACAGTTACATTTCTTTTTATATAGGTCTTGGTTTATCTTGCTCTTAACCATCCAGCAGAAATGTGTGGAAAAGAGGTATGAAATGGGAAGCCATGTGAATATGCTGAGCTGTGAAAGGCTGAGGTCAACAGCTTCTGACATTGCCAGTCCTGCAGATAACCCACTACTATGTGGACTACTGGACTATACCGGAATGTTTTGCTGAATTCATGCACCTACAATATTTCGGTGGCAATGGAATACCCATCTCTGACAAAACGAAACAAAGAAGGAGATAGAAATGATGGACCATTTTGTATCTGTATATTCAAACTAGTTAGGCTAGATATATAGCTACTTGCTCTTAATTCAATGAGAAGAAAGATTTATACTAATAGTGTTTGGGCAGGATATCGTATCTGTACCTTGTGCTATGAAGGACTACTACAAAGACAACAATATGCACTACATTAATTGTTATAACTCTCCTACCAACCTGCTTTGAAAGTATCTCATTGCAAATTTTTTCTCAATAAAACTAATAAAAAATAAAATCTAATTGTAAGCTTGCATGTTTATATACCATTCTGTATGCCAAACAAATCAGCATTATGTAGACAACGCCAGAGTCTGCCACCAACATAAGCAGTAAAGTAGCTTCCAAGTCCCTGAATGGCTGAATACAGTGAAATGAATCCAGGGAAACCAATTTTCTAGATGGCTGTTCTTGAAAAGGGTCCCAGATTCTCTTCTCAAGTAAAAGATCTATACTTTCGGCCTTTCAAGCCTACAATGTGTGTAGTGTTGCTGATAGCTGAAATTCCCTGAAGACATATTTCTTCTTATCCCAGTTCAAAGTATTTGGTGTCTTTTTAAAAGTATTGATGTCATCAGCAACTACACTCTCCTTGACCAAATTTTACATGTGCTTATTTTCAGGTTAAAACTTGTGCTTTTAAAATCTATTTGACCTATTTTTTTCACTGAATCTCAGTACAAATCTGAATAGAAAAGTCAGAAGTCCTGAACTTTGGGTTTCCTTGAATTTTTCTCTTTGGTTCATAGCCTTAAAACTTAGTTCCCACAGTCTTACAGCATAAACAAATTGTGGAGAACTTTTGTGCCAGAGTATAATATGCATGACCCCTGGTTCATGTCCCAGCAGAGTTCCCAGCTGAAATCTCATGAGTCCATCTTTACTCTCCATATTCTTATCAACAACCTAGTCTTCCAAGCTCTAGCAGGAGTCACTCATAAAGCTCTGTTTGCAATGTTGTCCGCTTTCTCCAGACTAATTCTGCAAACTTTTCAAAATTCTTCCCACAAACCAGTTGCAAAGTTTCTGAATGACACACCCAGATACATTCACAGGAATGACACCACTTCTCAGATACCACTGCTATGCATTGATCAGTTTTCTTTCTCCTGAGACAAAATACCAGAGGCCCACAATTTAAAGAATGAGCGGATTATCTGAGTCATGGTTTCAGAGGGTTGAATCCATGGTTGACTGGCTACAAGGTAGAATAATCTGGAAGAAGAGAGTGGTAGAGCAAAGTTTCTCAGTTCATTGTGACTGAGAAGCAGAACAGATGATCAGTGCTGGAGAGGAAAGAAAAGGACCCAAGATAACATAACCCACAGGAACACACACACCTGGAGTGATGCTTTTCTATTCCTCCTGGTGGCTGTCCAGTTAATTAAGTTAACAATTGATCTAATCCATCATACAACCATCATAGTAAAAGCATGATTCATTTACTCAAAGGAGAGGAGAAATTCCATAAAAAGTTTAACACAAATATTCTTATTAGGTTTTATCTGTAATAACTTCAGTCTGGAAGCAATACAAGTATACATCCATAGGTGAAAGAAGAGAATACTGCTGAGCAATTAAGAGGCGTTATCAATAAACCAAAAATATAAATATATCTCAAAAGAACCACATTCAATAGAAGAATGCAAACACAAAGCACATATATTGCATGATTTCACTGACAGGGAACTCTAGAAAAAATAACTCTTTTGTATAACAACAGCAAATGCACAATTGATTGCCTGCAAAGGGACATGGGAATTTTGTTGTGTCGGTGGGAATATTTTATTGTTGTAGTAGTTTCAGAGATGAACATTTTTGCCAAAAGTCATCCAACTTCACTCCAAATAGGTATATTTCATGTTATGGAAATGATAATTGAAAAAGAAAAACATAAAGCAAATAGAAACAAAGTCATCATATAAGATGTTTTTGTTTGCATTATGTGATTAAGATGAATCCCAATTCTCCCATATCTACCAAAAATATTTACACACACAGTGCCAAAACAAGTGATCAAAAATTTTGAGTGGCAAAATGAAATATTCAACAAATAAAATGCATTACTTTGTTATTATTATTATTATCCTTATTATTATTATTATCATTATTATTTTGGCTGGCTCAGGCTGCCTTAAGGGCGGGTCCGATAAGGCATGTGGAGCTGGGGATCAAACCGCAGTATCCTGCCACTCAACGTGTTTGCACAAGCAGGCTCCTAAGCAACTGAGCTAACAGGCAGGCCCCCTACAATGCATTACTTCTGAATGGTTCAGTGGTCCAGGAAAATGCAGAGAGCTGAACAGGAAAAAAAAAAAAACACATCTGGTATACATTCCTCCATGGCCATGCTTTCCTTCCAGGCCCACAGTGGAGGATACTGGTTTCTCAGAGACCCGTTGCACACCCAGGGAAACAGCAGCTGTGTGCAAGGCACAAAGGGATCCCAGACATGGAATGCTCTCTGTGACCACGTGTACAGACAGGGAGACAGGGCCTGATTTATGTTTCCATCTGCTCTGGGCTGGCAAGGGGCTTAGTGAGAGATACGCACAGCAACCCAAATGTCCTTATGATTTGTAAATAAAACTAAGTCAAACAACTACAAGCAAACAGTGTGTGGTATATCTGCTGCCCAAAATCAACCAGCAAATCACTGGAGAGGCAGGGCGTGTTGAGAAAACGATCGTCTCTTGGGTCAGTGTACTACTCTGATTTAGAAGTCATGAACTTTGGTCTTCACTTTGAAAATGAAGCTGCTCAACATGCAAAATGGAGTTAATATAAATAATGTGGCAGTCCTTATGGAGCAGCTTCTCCAGTGCTGGTGGTCTTCAAACACTCACTGTCTGGCATTTCATGTTACATTTCAAAACCACAAACCATTCCAAGCCACATAAATCTGTCACATCAGTTGAATTTGTACATCATCAAGTCCCTTTCTAGTTTTTTAAAGATTACCCACTGCTTCAATGGAGTGTAGGCTCTTGGATCCAATTGAGCTTACTGGGCTATTGTATCACCCATATTGCAGCTTGGATTTTTACTGTGTGAATGAAAATTCTCCAGAAATGTTAAACAGAGTTCAGCATGACTGCTAGTTCACATAATACTTAGGCAACCAAATTAAATTCAACACAATTGAATTCACAAATTGATTCAAAGGAAGACATGAATCTCCTGTATTGGTTGCCATTGTCATCTTAAGTAAAGCTATAGAACAGAAACAATCCAGCCCTCTTTTCCATCTGGATGTTGCTTTCTTATCCCTTTCCCTGGAAACTCAGAGTCGCTCCGCTTCCCTTTGAATACACAGAAATCCCCTTGAATCCATCCTCCTAATTTGCTCACTCATCAGTCTTAATTATATGCTCTACTTCCTCAGCTTGCATTACCAGCTATTTCATTAAAATAATGAAGTACTATTAAAACTGCACCAGCGAACTATGACATGTGGTACACATAAGTGTTCTTTTAAATTTTCATTTTTTTAAAGGAAGGGAGACATTTTCCCCCTGGAGCTTACCTTACCTTTCCTTCTTACTCTCCTTTTAAACCCTCTGTGTCTTCCTTGGTTATCAGGTCCTTCTATCTCCCACTGGGTTCCATTGCCTTCTGTCCATCCACTAGATGTCATTATCACTTCTAGGCACAACTCTGGTGCCTGCCACCTTATCACGCTCAAGTATTGCCTG
The DNA here is from genome assembly GCA_004027165.1 of Ctenomys sociabilis. Taxonomy (NCBI): domain Eukaryota; kingdom Metazoa; phylum Chordata; class Mammalia; order Rodentia; family Ctenomyidae; genus Ctenomys; species Ctenomys sociabilis. The sequence goes on along the minus strand of PVKA01002944.1, from coordinate 60,225 downwards.
CCAGGAACCACTGTCTCTCACTTCAAGGTGGCAGCACTGCCTGAGGTGTGAAATGACATAGAAGGAAGGTTTTTCTCTCCTTTAGATTAGTCTTGATTGGCTGGGACTTCATCTAATACTATTTGTCCTCCAGTCTCTTAAAGTGTTTTATTGGCCTGGCTAATTCTGATTTAATTTATTGACTTTCTGCCCCATTCAAGAAAGGATTCAGATACTGAGAACTTGATTTGGATGAATTACAAAGTCTGCTGTACTCAGAATGGTCCAGGTTCTGTAGGACCAATCCCAACTTAGGACATTAAAATAAAATTAATGAGAAAAAGCCTATTTCCTTACTTTCTCTTTTCCTTTAAATAAACTCTTTGTCAGGTCCGGGTACGGTGGTGCATGCCTGTAATCCCAGCACTAGAGAGGCTAAAAACAGGAGGATCACTATGATCTGAGATGTGTGCTGAGACCCTGTAATCAATTTTTTTTTCTTTTGGTACTGGAAATCAAACTCAGGACCTTGTGCTTACCCAGCAGGCTGTTTTGCTGCTGAGCTATCTCCCTGGGTATAAACTTTTGTAAAGGCTTTCAACTCAAATATCTTATGAAATGCTGTTGCTATAAATATTAGTGGTACTATTTTCTAAATACATTTAATATGCATTTACAATTATTATAGAATTTTGGTTCAGATATTTGTTGAGTTCATTGGGAGCACTCTCAATTTTTTTCCTAAGAGTTATGGGAAATCTTTGAAATACTTTAGGTATGGTGTTGGCAGTATCAGATTTGTATTCTACAATGGCTTCTTTGGTTGCTGTGCGGCGATCTAATCAAACAGCAGAATAAGGTGCTTGCAGTTGTCTGGAGGAAACTGTGCAAGGTTATGCTAGGGAAATGACAGTGGGAGTGGAGAAAGGATATGAGAAATTTAATAACTGTTTTGGAGATGTGATGTACGCTTCATGCATACAAAGCTTTAGCCAGCTTAAGCTACCATAAGTAAATTTCTATAGACTAGGTGGCTTAAGAAAAAGAATTTCTCCCTCATACTGTAGCTCTGAAAGCTTAAATCACAAGATTATGGCATCAGCACAGACAGGTGCTGGAGAAAATTCTCTTCGCAGCTCACCTTCTCTCTTTGTCCTTACATGGGAGAACTAGGACAGAAAGGGAAAGGGACGGAGAGAGAAAAGAGAGATAGAGGGAAGAGAAAAAGAAGGGAAAGGTAGGAAGAAAATAGGCACAGAGAATGCACACTAGCTCTTCCATAGTTTCTCTTTTTATAAAGGCACACATTCCACCATCATGATCTCACCCTTGTGACCTCATCTAAACCTAAATGCTTCCCAAAGGCTCCGTCTCCAGATACACATTGTATTTCCTATTCAAGAAAAGATTTAGACATAGAGCTAATGGCATATTTGGCTTATTTTACACTGTGGGTGAGAACTTCAACATGTGAATAAAATATGGTGTATGAGTCCCTCGCAGCATGTACACACACACACACACACACACACACGCATGTACATGCATGAACACTTACATACACAACCAAACTCTTTCCTTATGTAGACATGCATAAAGGTATTTTCTAGGTTGGTACGTCAGCCTAGATGGTGTGCAGTAGTAGCAGTGACAACTGCAGCTCTAGATACATTCCTTACCGGAAATCTTAGTTTTCTCATCATCAAACTGATATTTCTGATGTGTGAGTTGCAGAAATGTAGAAATAGAGGATAGTGTATTTATTCTCAGGGCCTGATTGAAAGCCTGATATATTTTAAGACATAAATGAATTATAAAGCTGACTTTCTGCATGTTTTCTAGAAAACACATCAGAGAATAAGAATTTGCTAGTATTCATCCAACATTCTCTTGAAATCATTTGTTGTGAATCACTAAAAATGTATTCGCACTTAAATGTTAATGGTTTCTATAAATCTGTCTTTAAGAATAGTCACCCCTATGTTAGTCAAGAACCATATATATTGAGGGCTAGCTACATGCCAGACACAGTTAAAGACTTGAGACCAAATAGTGAGCAAAAAGAAGGCCTGGTGTTGAGTCTTCATGGAGCTTGAACAGCAGACTTGAGAATATAAATTTTATATAAATAGCTACAGGGTGAAGGAGTAGCATGAGATGGAAAGTATGTGGTGGGCTGGGATATATAACAAGCAGGTAGAGCTAAACTAGTCTTGGGGATTACTTGAAATACCTTTGAAGATGAAACCTTTGGATGAGACTTGAAATATGAACAAAGATGGTACAGGTGAAAAGTTGAAAGAACAATATTCCAGGCGAGGAGAAGAGCATGTCTCAGTATGTGGGGACAAGACAAATTAGGGCTCCTTAGAGAAAGTAGCAGAAAAATAGTGTGGCTAGAAAGTAGAATAGGAAGGTCAAAATGATCTACAATGAGGCAAAAAAAAAAAAAAAAAAAAAGTGGATGAACACAGAGCATAGAAGCCATATTAGGAACATTGGACTTTTCTTGGGGTAATAACAACAGGAAGTGAATGAAGATTTGCAAGCTTGAGAGACTGTACAATTTTTTTGTCTCTAATTGAAGAATAGGAATGGCAAGAATTAAGGTTTGCCATGGACATCACAAAAAGTGGTCAGCACCTTGGGCCCTGAGTTGTAAGGGTGTAGGTCTCTTTCTTTAAGGAAAGTGTTCATCTGTGATTCAAAGATGCCCCTATTAGGAGATCCTGGCAGTAGGAAATAAGAAATGGTCTATCCAGATATAAAAATGTTTTTAGGATCATAAATAAATAAACAAAGATAAACTCAAAGCTTTGTGATGCATTTTTATAAAATAATTGGAGTGCAAATATTCCTCTTTTTTATGTAGTTGGTACAAGGTATCACCAAGCAGCTCAGACTCATAGTGATCCTCCTTTTCTCAGCCTCCCCAGTGCTGGGATTACAGGTGTGTGCCAACACCCGGTCTCAGTGGCCAGCTCAGTGCTCCCAAGAAGCAGGGCTCATGGGGTATGTGGTACTGGGAATCAAACCCCAGTCCTCGTGCTTGCCCTAAGCAGGTACACAGACTGCTGAATGATCTAGCTGGGCCCTGGAGTGCAAATATTTCTACTCCTACTACAAATGTTTGTGTTGCACTTAACAGAAAGCCCAACATTCAAACTGGCCTATGAATGACTAAGTTAATCATCTCAACTAGTAGGAAGCTCTGAGAGGAGGTAAACTCAGCTAAGGTTAGCTGAGACTATGGGTTTCAGCTAAATCCCTGCTCTATGCTGTTTCCTCTTGTCTTTTCTTCTGGTGGAAAAATGTCTACAGTACCATACAAACCTGAATCAAGAAAAGAGAGCATCTCTTCCAGTTGGTCTCTATTAAAAGTGGAGAAATGTATTTCCCAGAAACCATGAACAATCTTTTCCTCATATGGTTCAAATTAAGTTGCATATCCATTTTTGAAACAACTCTCTGTAGTTAGGGGATTTCCATGTGCTCACTGCTTTAGACCTGTGCTTACATGCAACTAATGTGGCAGGGCTGATGGAATCAGCATTGGACCCGTCCAGCTCACCCAAGATGATGGGAGAGGATGAGCTGCCCTTGAAACACCGGAACCATGCAGAAGAAAGGTGGGAACACAGCTCTAAGACAGAGAGGGAGGAATGGACTCAATGCAGGAACCGTGATTATTCTGTGTAGATTGTCATTCATGTGGGAGTTTGGTCAACACTTTCTGTAAAAGAACATATAGTAAATAGTGTAGGCCCCTGTGACCTGTGAGCTACATCATTGTCAGAAGAAGGCCTTCTTAGACAGTATGGAAATGTGATATATCATAGATAATATGTAAATAAATGAGTATATTCTCAAAAATACTATTTACAGAAATAGGTCAAATTTGACTCTTGGGACATCATTTAGTCCCCTTGACTTGTATTATTTTGTATTAATCACTACATTTCAGTCTGCTTCTCTAGATTGCTTTCCATTTGAAAATTTAATTTTTGAGTTTATTTTATGAACAAATAAATATGCTGGGTGCCTGGTTCCCTCAATAACTTGTGGAGGGCAGTTACAAGATACCAAAATAAAGAGCATATTTTCCCTTAGGACTCGCACCCTGCGGGGGGCTCCCTCCTACAGGGAAGGCTGCTTGTCACGCTATGACATTTTCAAATGGTGTTATTTGAAAAGCTTTAAACTTAATCCAAATAAAGAATGTAGACTTTTTTTCATATTCATTGTCCTGCATACTAAGAAAGCTTTAAAAATTTTGCTAAATGTAGACTTGGACATGAGTCATATAATTTTTACTGGTGGAGTCATAGCTAAACCATAAAGACACAAAAGCATTAAGAGGATAGTGTGATAAATGTGATCTGCTGTCGAAACTGTATGCCCAGTGCTCGGATGTTGTTCCTACTCTTTTTGTATTTTATATTAGAAATTGGAGGATTAATTCACTAAGGACAAGAAAGAAGGGTTTAATTTTAAGTTGCAAAAAGGGAAGAAAGGGTAAGTGCTTTCTCACTGACTGCAATAAAGCTCATTTTCTGACACAGAATTGGACAAGAAGTGATTTCTGATTCATTTGCTTTGGTCTCCAGCTGAAGAGATGCAGAGGTCAGGAGCTGCAAAATGAGCATTCAGAAACTGAAAAGCAAATCAGAAAGCAGAAGACATTTGATCATCAGCACTGTAAAAACAATAGCAGATAAAATGAAAAATTAATAATACTGAGCAACTATTAGATGTTCTAACTGGTGAAAAGAAATATGGTGAAGTGTTTCATCCCAAACTGAAGTTTTCAGTCTGGAAGGTAACAAGGAAAGATGGTGAAATAAATCACATTTACAAAAATTAAGAATCATGCTTGTACATTTTCGCAACCTATTGACAAATCCAAGTTGGACAAAATACTCTGGAGATATACTTTGACTATATAACTTGGCACTGTCAATGCAGATAACCCCAGTGTGCCCAGTGTGAGTCTGCTGAGCCCTGGCATCGGAAATGTCTTTCTCCCGTTGTCCTGTAACAACACAAAGAATTAGAAGCTAGAAGTTAGTACAAAAATGCTGGCCATGTTCTCCAGTCAAATACAAATGCACACTAAAATACACCATCCATTAAAAATGTTAGATGGCTCGCCAGATTCTTAAGACTACCTGGACAAAGAGTAATATCCATCCCCCCCCCCAAAAAAAAGAATAGTAGTGACAAGAGGAAAGATGACAGAACCTAAAACAATTATTCTACACATAAATCAGATAGAACTGAACTGTGAAAATCTCCTCACTGTCTTCAAGTTAACACAAATCAATTCCTATGAAATGTAGTGTTCTTTTGACAAAACAATTTAAGATGCTTTCGATCAGAAGACAGTGGGAGCATCCTTCTGAAACTTCTATGCTCTGTTAAGCAAGAAAAGCACTCTTCAAACCTCACTCCCCTAACTCCATACTTTGGTGAATATTTCTTAAATCCAGGAAAGCAGAAGGACTACAAGGAGAAGATGGGGTATGGCCCTGTCTATTCCAAGAAGAACTGTCTTTTAGAGAGGGAAGGAATGAAAAATGGAAGAAGCTCCAAGGCTGTGCATTCTGGATGTTTTTATTTTGCAAAAAATTGCATCAGTTTAGCAATCAAACAACAAGAATAAGGAATGAAAAAGGTTATCTATTTTCTGGCACTTCATAGGATCAGAGAAGCTCTTCTGATAACATACTATAGAAATGATCCCTAAAAGTATAGCCTTACCTCTTTTATTTTGAACAGAAAAATAGGTGTGAAACCCTCCCAAGAAATCAGACTGGAGGTTATAAATACACTACAATCGGTACAATTTAGAAGTTCATTTATCATCACACAACATATAAAGAGACCAAGATTTACCCTCTTACCTCATCTTCCCCTAAGAATTTAATGTGGACATATTCCATCTTGTTAGGAATGTGAAGAGTGCAAAACCTCCTCCAAATGTTTGAAAGTGGAGTGCATTAAAGCACTCTAGAACAATGTACCAGCACAGCATCAGAATGACTAAGAGGAGACAGTCTGAGGATTATCTAATGCAGAGTCCATGTGAGGATTCAGACATCTACTTGTTTAACTTTCTCGACTTGGTTAAAGATGCCACAATCCCTACCCCACATCATCCAAAGAGGCTGAGATAAAAGGCAGCTTGTGATTGAACAATAAAATTTGAGAAAGAGGAGATGGAATTGCTTTCAAGATATGGAGGCTGGGATAGAGAAGGTCTGCAAAAAATTAAAGACATAGTAGTAGAATTAAAATTAGCCTCGAGGGCAGCAAAGAGTAAATAAAATGATGCTATGAAAGCCAAATTTGCAGATTTCCCAGAAAAGGCATGATCTGGCTCCTGTCTGCTTCTTGGGCTTTTCTCCTTGCTCTCAATCGCTATTGTTCAGCCACAGGTTTTCTTTTATTTCCTCAAACTGGCTAAGATTGTTATTATTTTAGGACACAGTCTTCCTTCCCTGCTTGACTTGTTTTGAATGTTAGCTCAGCTAGTGTGTATCACCTCTTTACCTCTTGAAGCTTTGGTGTCTTCTTGGTACATATCTTATTGGTAACAGATCTTCACTCTGTGAAGAGAATTAGGTACGATACAAAATAAAGGGCTTGGTCCAGATCCTTGTGCACAGTAAGTGTCCAAAATATGTACGGTGCTAATAACGCTAGCAATCTATCTGGCACAACTATTTTACTCACTAGACTAATAATAATCTCCCCCCCAAAAAAAATCCTGGATTATTTTGCCTTTTTGTTTGTTTTTATATGTTCTGCAGCTAGATTATCCAGAAAATATTGCAAGAGTTAAAACTGAAATTTTCACAGAACTTTTACATGTGTGTATAATGAGAATTCTTAAATTCTACCTTAGAACATTTCAAGCAAAAAAATTCTTTACTATGAAAAGGCATTTTTGAGCTAAGGAAAGACTTCTGTTCAAAAAAATTGTATTTCATTCACTTTCACATCAGCATACAATCCAGAAAATTCTTAACAACGTATAGGAAATGTAAACTTATGTTTCAGAAAATAATCAGGGAAAAAAAGCTAATCTGTGTATCAATAAGTAAAACTTAGGCTTGTATCATAGTCCTATGATGTAGAATTAAATGACAGATGACAATGAGTACCTGAAAGTAATATAGAGAAGAAGAGGCTGTGATCCAGGAATTTTATACTATTAAATTGTACTTTAGATGGGATGGCAACAGAAGGACACCCTCAGAGAAAGGACCTGGAAAATAACAGGCATGTGCTCTCTATGAAGGATTTTCCTGAAGAAGCATTACAGGGCTGGGGAGTTATCTCAGTGGTCAAAGCACCTGCCTGGCAAGCACAAGGTTTCAAGTTCAATCCCCAGTAATGAATGCCACACTGGCCCCAGATTTCTGGGCACATGGTGCCAGCCTAGAAAAGAAACCAGGCATGATGGCATATGCCTGTCTGAGGCAGGTGGATCACTGTCTTAGTTACTCTCCTCTCATTGCTGGGACAAATATCCAACACCCAAAATGAAAGAAGGAAAGGTTTATTTAGCTCACAGTTACTGTAGGTTTCAGTCCAAACTTGGCTGGCTCCAAGGCAGAGTAGCACATAGCAGAGGGCAGCAGTTCACAGTGGCAGAACTGCAACAACAATGCCACAGAGAGAGAAAGTCCGTCTCTCTTATATTACATCCAGGATATCTGACCCAGGGTGGGGTGTAGTCCTCATACCCATAATCCCACTAATAGTAAAGCCCATAGTCCCAGTGAATCATGAGTTAATCTCAAACTCTAGAAGTCCCCACCCCATGACTGCATGAGGCTTTGGGGGACAACTAGATATAAACCACAACAATCACTATGTGTCTGAACTGCGCTGTAGTTCTTTTTTGAAAGAAGTACTATAGTCCATTAAGGAATCAAACTTAAATGTTTGAAGTTAGGAAAATAATCATAGAAGTTTTCGCAGTGTTCAGTGAACCATGTTAAAATTAATGGAAATCCAGATATCTGAAAACTGAATGCAAATGGTAATTGTCTCCACACAAAAGAACAATTACTTTAATGTATAATAATGAGTTTTATAAATTACAACAATATTACATTAACAAAGACCAAGATGTGAATGGGGAAAAGAAAATTTAAAAACGTGTTAGGATTGTTCTTGTATTAGGATGACCAGAAAGGTAGATATTTCTTCACTCTAGTCATTTGAAAACTATAGGTTAAGGAATATACTTTATTTTAAAAAGGTAAAAGTAATTCATGAGGGAAAAGGAAAGAAAACACACAGACGTGGATGTCCAAAACTACATCAGAAAATGGGAAGAAAAATGGGATAAGTGTTTAAAGCAAGGGAGAGTATTTTGAGGAGATTAACTGCTTACTGTAAAAATTGCTCACTGTAACATTTAAAAAATTTAAATATTTACTGTATTTTCCAATGAGAACTCATATAATACTTATAAAATGAACTGAAAATATGATAAACCTGCTTTTAAAAGAGGAAATTCTCAAAATGATATGTTATTAAAACAAAGTCCAATCATGTTTTGTTGACTGAAGACTCACCTTAAGCTAATTTTTGTATTTTTATTTATTTTTACTTTTTTGTGTTTTAGGGAAGGGTCTACAGGGTGTTCAGGTTCTCACTACTAGATCACTCTCATAGTGATCTTCCTGTTTACAGCCTCCCAAGAGCTGGAATTACAGGGCTGTGCCACCATACCAGTCTCAATTGCTGTCTCAGTGTGCCCCGAGGGTGAGGCAGGCACAGCAAGCCAGGGGATCAAAGCCAGGGCCCCTGAGCCTGTTTGCAGGCACTTTAATGTGCTGAGCTATTTGGCCAGCGCAAAGTTTTTTTTTTTTCTTCTTTATCTTAGGGAAGGGTCTACAGGGTGTTCAGGGTCTCACTACTAGACCAGAGTTATAATGATTCTCCTGTTTGCAGCCTCTCAAGTCCTGGGATTGCTGGGGGGCACCACCATACCCATTCTCAATCATCTTCTCAGTGTGCCCTTGGGGGCAGGTCCAGCACAGCAGGCCCAGGAATTGAACCCCTGGGCCCTGCACCTGCTTGCAGGTGCTTTAATCCACTGAGCTATTTGACCAGCCCTCATCTTAAGCTAACTTATATAAAAATATATAATCGATAAATGGAAGCAAAGAGGAAAAATAAGTTTAAATAATGTTAGGAAGTTTTATAGGATTTCAAATCGAAAGCATCAAAGGAGCCTCTGAGCTTACTAGGGAGATAGCTCAGCAGCACAAGCACCTGCCTGGCAAGCTCAAGGTCCTGAGTTTGACCCCAAGTACTGCAAAAAAAAAAAAGTCTGGGCCCGGGAGATGGCTCAGTAGGACGAGCACTTCCCTGGCAAGTGCAAGGGATTTTCAATCTCTGGTTCTACCAAAAGAAAAAGGAGCCTCTGAGATCAAGAATACTATATTATTAAAAATAATAATGATATTATAAAACCCTACACTCATGAATGGAAGGCATATTGAGAGGTTTTAACACGTATCTAGTAAGAGTATTTATGTAGGAAGAGGTAAGGTGACAAAAATAACAATGAACTATTTTTTGTTGATCAAAAAATGATTTTTGTAAATGTATATAAGAAGGCATGTCCCGTATTTACTAGATCTGTATCTCATTTAGATCACGACTTCAAGAAGTGTCCTTTCCATATCCTATGTCCTTATTACCTCTTGACCTGCTTGTCCCGGGTCAGTGAAATACTGAGCACGAGAAGTGTGTTTATTCTCCTGCTATGATTGTTTGTCGATTTGTCCTGCTCTTCTTACCAGATTTCAATTTGTCTCCTTGTGGTTATCTTATTAGAAGAACAGAATTGCAGAAATATTCATTCCTGGTGAAATGAAATATATTTCACTAGGCTTTGTCCCCCTTTACTTATTACAATACTTTTGCTTGAAAGGAGGAGTAAGACACTAATGTAGTATACTTCCTTTTTGCTTTGGATAGTATGTCCTTTTCCATTTGGCTTTTGTAAACCTCTATATCTGCTTCTTGTTGGAAGTGATTCCTTTCAATATCAAGCTTTTATCTAGTGTGATCAGGCTTCATTTTTCCATTAGGATATTTAGTTCATTGATACTGAGTGGTGGTCTCTGGGCTTGCCTAAGCAGGCGCTCAGTCAGCTGGGAGATCTTGCTGGCCCTCCCCTGACATTTTAAACATTTTTATTCTCTGACTTATTTGTTGTAATATGTTGTGATTCTTTTTATATTTAAGAAATTATTTATATTTACCTATAGATCCACATCCATGTAAGATTATCAGCATACAGTATACATTTTCATCCTTCAGAAGTGTCTGAACTCATACTAAGGTGTCCAGCCAAATTGGAATGTTTATTTGCAGTAAGTGGATGAGGAAATCATTAACGGAGTGTCACAATCGCTCTGGTTTGCAGCCTGATCATGGTGGGCATTTACTGAACAAAAAGTCAAAAGCCTGCAGTCTGGAATGTAGTGTGACAATGGGCCACCAAAGTAGTGGCTTTGTGACTCAGTGGACCAAGCATGTAGGATGGCTTTATCTGGAAATCTTCGATTTTGTTTTAACTTGGTCCTACCCTCAGCCATCTCATATATCCTAATGAAATTTCTAAGTTAAAATTACTTTTAGGATTTCATGCCTCTCCTTTTATTAGTACACGTTTGCGACGCATCCTGACTATATTTACGTGGGGAGTTGGCGCGTTTGCATAGCGCATCTCATTTCTCTAATGACCCTGCCCTCACCCCTCCCTGCTCCTTACAACTCTTACTCCACATTTACTGAAGCTCCGTTTCCATTTTTTTTTTTGAATTCTTTTGTTTGTCCCCTTTATGTTCCGTCCTCCCTCCCTCCCTGTTCTCTTTCCCATTTAAAAAAGAATCTCCCAAATTACTATCATCTTCCTTTTCCCTTCCTCTTTACAGCTTTCAGTTTTGGTTTCTCATATAAGAGGAAACATTGGGCCAGGGAGATGAAGAACAAGCGCTTGCTTGGCAAGCATAAGGTCCTGAATTTAGTCCCCCATACTGCGCGCGCGCGCGCACACACACACACACACACACACACACACACACACACACACACACAAAGAAGAACCATGCAATACGTAAGTTTGTGAACCTGATTTATTTCAATTAACATTATGGTCTCAAAATGCGTCCATTTACCTATGAATGTCTCAAGTTAATCTTTATGACAGCAGAGCAGTTGCCTCTGTCATCCCCAGCATTCCTTAGCAATGACTAGAAACACCTGAGTATGGCAAACCCAAGGACAAGAATCACAGAGATGAAATAATCCAGTCAACTCAATACTAGGGAATCCGTACTCTGTTCAAAGTCAGCAGTGAGAGATGGGAACAAAGATGCATTTAAGGGTAGAATGTGCCCCTCTGTAAGGACAAGGAAGCACTAAGTATGCCAGATGATGCCTTCTAGCAATGAATTTTCCAATAGTAGGAACCCAGGAATAAAAGATTTCTATGTCTGTGGCTTCTACATCTATCCATTCAGCTACCCAAGGATCGTGTGCTAGGGTCTAAGATCTCACATCTGGACTGAGAGGTCCAAGTGGCGTTTCCTTGCCATTATTTCTTAGACCATACAGTATACCAATGAGTTATGTAACATTCATATTGTATTAGAAGTAATTTAAGGATGAGTTAAAACATATAGGAAGATTGGGTATGTGACATGCAATACACCATTGCATCTGCAGCATGGGAATCTCCCTGGATTTTGTATTCAGGTGGAGTTCTGCAATCAATTGTCTGAAGATAGAGACAATTGTACATGGTACAACTGGGATCTTCTGTTTTCCTGGGCACTTGGTAGATTCTATGAGATTTCTTAGGCTCAACAAGAGGCTGTGGATGCAAACTAGGTTATTTCCCCACTTCTCCAATGACTTCACAAGGTGCCCTCCCTACTTCCTCTTTTGTGTCTTAAAATAAAAAAAGAAAAGGGCTCAGGGAGATAGCTCAGTAGAATAAGTGCTTGCCTGGCAAGTACAAGGGCTTGAGTTCAATCCCTGGTACCGCACAAAAAAAAAAAAAAAAGAAAAGGTGAGGAGGACACATAAAGGTCTCCAAGTCTTTATAGCCATCCTGCCCATCATAATCCTTTTACTAGAGAGCAGGTTCTTTGTCATTCCTAAGCCTTTGTCCATTGCAAGTAGAGACCTTAGACCTTGCCTGTGTCTGTGAATTTGTAGGTTTGGTCCATCAAGTCCGAGATCCTAATTGCTACTAAGATGGCGGCATGTGGACTAAGAGAAAAGTTATAAATTGTAGGGGCATAAACTGTGCTGTTTCTGCTGTTCTCTCTCTCAGCTGCATGAGGACTGTGAAAAAGCCAGATCATACCCGTAGATGAACGCATACAGTAGTGCAAAGGCAGTGCAGACCTTGTTTATTTATTAAACAAAAATGACGATTTTGTGTACATCATCAGACCTTCATAGAACTGTGCTGGGACCCTCAAGGGAAGAAGTTCCTTTCTTCTCTGATGTTCTGCAGCCTTTGCTTCTTGAGGTTGTCAGAGTTAACAAATAAAATATAGGACACCTTTGTATTACATAGGATAAATGATAAAAAGTTATTTGTTGTTCACCTGAAAGTCTAATTGATCTGGATACCTTTATATTGTCTGGTCACCCTGACACAGCTTATTTTGAGGCCTTGTTGCACTGCTTTTCATTGTTCATGACTCATTGTATGTCACATGTTTTGCTACAGCTAGCAGCACCTATTTTGGAGCTGAATTAATATAAAATTAAATTTGCTTTGACATGGATTATTTCATATCATTCAGATCAACAACAATAAAGTTGTCAAGAGTATAAGAGGACCCAACCCATAGGAACTATTGTTTAAATACAGCACCATTACACCGATATCTAATTCTAGCAATGGAGCTATAGGTTGTGCCTGATTCGTTAAAATCATAAGGAATAGCAGTAAGGTTTAGATCAGTAAGGCTTAGATCAGTCAAGCTCAATGGAAATATAACCTAAATTTCAAATATAATTCAAAATTTTCTAGTAGCCAACTTTGTAAGTTAAAAAAGTGAATAAAATTAATCCTAATTATGTATTTAACTCAGATTACCTAACATCTTTTCAGCATGAAATCAACAGAAAGAAATTATTCAGGAAGTATTTTGCTTTGCTTTGTTTATGAATGTTTTCTATTTTTCAAAGAGAATACAAAATAGTAATAATAAAATATTTAAAATGATATAGAATTTCATTAAACAAAATAATATGAATTTGACAGTTTGTTGTGCTGCATAGTGTTGTCTAACTTAGTTGTTTAGATTGCCAGGTACATGCAAGAAAAATTTAGGGAAAAAGTTATAATAATTTAAAGAGGAAAAAGATGAAAAAGAAAAACCATTCAGCACTGACTGCTCTTTCCCTAGACCAGCAGAAACCCACAGCACAGTTATCCAAGCCATCTTGCATACACACATATATACATAGATAAATCCCCTCCCTCTCCTTCTCCTCATCTCAGTAACTCCTTCATTTTGAATAAATCCATTCTCTTTTCACAGTATCTAGTGCTCCTTTCAGATTTTATTTACTTTTTCAGGTCCTCACACTAAAGAGATAATATGATATTTGCATATGCAGATCTGATTTATTTCACTTAGAGTATGGTCTCTAGTTGCATCTATTTACTGATAAAAGTCTCAAATTTATCCATTTTATAGCTAAATAATACTCCATCATGTAAAAATGCTATACCTTTTTTATCCGTTTCTCCATCAATGGATATTTGGGTTGTTTCTCAGATTTACCTATGACAAATTGCACTACTATAAACATGGGTGCACATATATCACTGTGGTATGGCATTTTTCAGTTGTTTTGGAAATATACCCAGAAGAGGAATAGCTGGGTTTAATGGGACCTCCAATTATCCTAGTTTACCTTGTTTTAATATAAAGTCTTCAATTGTACTATATCTCATTGGAAATACTTCATGTGCAGAATTTCATAAAATATGTACCTTAAAAAAATAGACTCATTTCCCCAAGTTATATCAAACATACTTAAAAGTTTTTTAAATAACTGACTTAAATAGTCTTTTTATATTTAAACTAATTAACATTCAAGTTAAAAATTAAATTTCTTATTCTCAAAAGCTCTGTTTCCAGTACTCAGAAGCTACACTACAGCCCCATGGGCTCTGGGTGTCTAAAATTCTCCTAACGCAATCAAACAACTAAGGCTTTGTATCATCAGTACAATATTAGTTTCCCTGATTTTCCAGATTGATTTGAGGATGATATGTGAATTCTAGAAGCCTTTTCCAGAGTCTTCCTGAAAACACGATTACATCCAAGGCCCTCTCGAAGTGTCTGAACCAGACTGAGAAGGCAAACGCCAGAACCTCCCCCGCAGTCCAAACAGTTTGTGGACTTTGTCTAAATAGTCTGGTATACTAACCACAACTGAGGAATTTATTAGAGCGTTAAAGTACTGAAACAAAAATGTTGTCATTGAAAGGCTTGGGGGAGGAGTGGAATATTCGCTAAGCCAGACACTGGGACTCTGGCAAGAGGACAGGCAAAGTGTCAGGGTTACAGGATCAAAAGGTGATTGCAGGCATCTAATTGAGGAGTACAGCTCTACTATCTGCGGTTTCCCTTCCAAAGGGCGGAATTTGATGCCACGCTTTGAATAACTGCACAACCAGCTCAGGCAGGAAGCCTCCAGCCTGGATTCCTGGAAGTTACAGCTAGGAGGGGTGGGGCTCTTATATGTATTTCTCTGAGCCTCGACTCATCATGTTTAATTCTTTCTACCCAAAACAGGAGATTCTAACAGTAGCTGGGAATCCCCTAGTGCAATTCAAATTACACCTAAAGCAGATACAGTTGTTCTAATAATTAAGAAAAATATATATAGTGTAAAAAAAGTCCACATCTGAAAAAGAAACTTTGTTAGATGCTGATATACATGTCTTAGATTTCTCAAATCCTTGTACATGATATTTATGTTCAGTTCACTTTACTTGATATGTTACACAAATAAGTCTCTTTAAGTACTTTAATGCCCTGGCTTAATTTCCCAGAGTACTAATATGTTGTCATCTTTATCTTTCTGGTACTTAACTTTATGCACAGAGGTTGTAGTAGGCAAATCAAAGCAAAGATACAAAGTGACTTCTCTCATTTCACCCAGAAAAATTACACTGTCAATGAAAAGAAAATATCTGGTGCCGTAATATTTATTGAGTACTTAATATGTGCGAGAATATTAAGAATGTAAAAGATAGGAGAAGGTGATTAACTGTAGAAATTCCAGCTGTGTCATTTACTAGTTGTGTGACTTTAAAGAAATTCTTTTTAATTTTGAAAGCTCAATTTCTTCAATTTTAAAATGCAGAGAGTAAAACGAAAGTAGTAAAGGGAAAATATATAGGTGACTAATAAATGCCTTCTCATAATTATTACTAAAATTGAATCATCACTTCAAGTAGACAGTTTTGTTTTGCCAGTTTGGGTTGTTATAGATCATACTGGCTGTAAGAAACAGCCACAATCAATTTTAAGAATTTTCTAATACTTATTTTTCCAATGAAAAAAAGAGAAAAAGATTTGACAAGATTGACTTTATACAGCCCGCTTTTTGGTTGTTTTACAATTGCTAATAGATTTTTTTTTATTTTTCCATAATTTTATTGAAGAACAAATAGCAATGAGACAGTTTCAAATCTAATTAGTAGAACAGATTCAATAACTAATACATTGCATTTTTTTCATAGTGGTTATTTGTTGTACAAGGTGCAGACATGATATTCTATCTACAGACACTATTAGAGCAAATGCCTCCATTCACTGAATTAAGAGAATGTAGCTGTATATCTTTTTTTTTAAAGATGAATGATAGTACAGTTTCAATAATTCATACTTTTTATATTGTTATCTTAACCACCATGGATAGTGGTTATCCATAGTACAAGAAGCAGACAGAATGTCCTGTCCAAACACTACTAGCACAAATCTTTCTTCTCACAGAACCATGCGAGAGTACTGCATATTTATATTAACTGTACTGTAGATACAAACACAGAATGGTCCTTCCTTTGTATCCCTCCCTTTTTGTTTAGTCCTGTCGGAGATGGGCTCTCTATTGTCACTCAAATATTATGGATTTTTAATATATAATTATTTTTGTCTCTTATCTTTATTGTATCTCAAAAATTTAAAGGGTTATCTTTATTTTTTTTTTAAATAAAACATAAAATTTGCATGACGCACAAGTTAAAGATTAGAATGTAGGCTGGGGAGACAGTGCAGCAGTCTAAGCTCCTGCCTGGCAAGCTCAAGGATCTGGGTTGGATTCCTGGTACTGCATGCCATACCGCTGTGCTGGGCACTGAAATCAGGCATTGTGATGCACACCTGTAATCTCAGCACTGGAGAGGCCAAGGCAGGAAGATCACTGTGAGTCTGAGGTGCACAGTGAGTCCTTGCACCAATTAAATAAATAAATAAATAAAATAATTAACATTGGAATGTAATGGTGTTCAATAAATTCATAGATGCGCTCTTCCTCCATCCCACCTCATGCCCACCCAACCAGAATGACTGGCCTGAGACAACTGGGCTCACTCCAGCAGCCTCCTGGGTCCCACTTCTAGGCCCTCCAAGTGAGTGGGAATTTGCACTACTAGTTTGGCTTCCCAGATTAGTGAGTGTGTGTTGAGTCTGAGGGAGAGCCTTTGGCTTCTTCCCACACATGCTACCCGGATCTCCGCCCCAAAGCCCTCCAAGCCAGTGACCAGCCTGAAACCTCTGGGCCCACTCACTAGCAACTCCCTGGATCCCCTGCCCCAAACCCTGCTGAGCAACTGGGAATTTCCCCGACTCCATAGGCATCCAAGTTTGGTGAGTGTGTGGTGAGTCTGCGGGAGAGCCTTTGGCTTCTCCATGCGTGCTCTGCACCATGCAGAGCCTCAGACCCCAAGACATCCTAGCCAGAGACCTGGCTGAGACACCACAGATAGACCTATCTGGAAACTTCCTGTAGCCACTGCCCCTGAGCCTACCACAGGAGCAAGAACTTTTGGTGACTCTCCTGGCACTCGATCCACCCCCACCCAGCCTCATGAGTGTGAGGGACAGGTTCTGTGCACCCCAGTGCAACCCTAACCAGGGACCCAACAGAGGGAAATCACAGGAAAAAGGAACTGATCTAACAGCTAGATCCAGGCCAGGCATAACTGGATAATCTCAAACTTAATAGACTGGCACCCGAATCTCATTAAACACTAAGGTTATAGCTGCACCAAAGCTCTAAACTAAGGTCAGAGGTCAGTGCCATACAAAATGACAAAGACAAGGAGAAAAATGCAATCTCAGGCCTCGAGTCCACCGGGAAGTGCAGAGGACACTAGCTCAGCTGAAATGAATGAATTAACAGATATGTAAGCAAAGGAATAACACGAGAAAGGTATGAGGAACTCAGAGGAGTATTAATTCCTGAAGTAAAAAAAGATATATCTGAGTACGTAGCATCTGCAATAAAGAATCAAATGCAGAAATGTCAGGGGGAAAACCAATGCTCACCCAGAACAAGCGCAGAGAGCACTATTCCAGCTGAAACGTATGAATTAACAGCATCTGAAGCAGAGAAACAACAGCAGAAAGGTCATGAGGAACTCAAAGGAGAAATAATTTCTGAAATCAAAAAAGAATTCTTTGGAAAAAAGAATTCTTTGAAATCATAGCATCTGAAATACACAAACAAGTCCGGAATACTGTATATTCCAAGTTCTCCCAACTGGGAAGAAACTCTGGAGAAAAAGAATTAATAACTACCTCTAAAGCAGACATGGATAAAAAAAATAGAGGAGATCAGAAATATAACAGATTCCTTGAATACAGAAAAGAAATAGAATGCATGAAACAGAGTCAAAGAGATATAGAAGAACTAAAAATATCAACCACTAGTCTACAAAACTGTTTGAGTGAAAGTGAAGGCAGAGACTCAGATCTTGAAGATGCTGGTGCAGCTAGTGAAAAGGTGAGAAAGGATCTCTTAAAAACAATAAGAATGCAGGAAAAAATAATCCATCACCTCCAAGATGAACAAAGTGAGAGTAACTGGCCCCACTGTGAATGAAGGAGTCAATACAAATGACACAAAAAGAATATGGGCAGGAGTAATAGCAGAAAACTTCCCAAATATGAGGGAAAAATTCAACATTCAGATCACCAAAGCATACAGAACACCAAGTAACTTCAACCCAAGTAAAAACACACCGAGACATATAATAGTCAAGATCCCAGAAATCCAACATAAGAATAATATACTGAAAGTTGCTAGAGAGAAGAAGCAGATCACATTCAAAGGAAAACCCATCAGAATTACAGCTGACTTCTCTATACAAACCATGAAGGCAAGAACAGCATGGAGCAGAATTCTTCAAGTCCTGTATGACAACAAATTCCAGCCCAGACTATTATACCCTGAAAAACCCTCTTTAAGTTTGATGGAGAAGTGAAATACTTCCATAACAAAGAAAAACTAAAGAATTTCATGATGACAAAGCGATCCCTACACAGGCTACTGAAAGATGTCCTAGAGAGACCACAATGACCAGAACTCCATGAATGAGAAAGGAAGGAATCCACTAAACAGGACAGAGAATTAAACACAGGTTACAAAGGAGTAAACAACACCAGGTAAATATCATGACAAACATAAGTCAGTGCCTTTCAATTTTAACCATCAATGTAAATGGACTCAATTCACCAGTTAAGAAAAATAGACTGGCACAGTGGATTAGGAAACAAAATCCAACAATATGCTGTATACAAGAAACGCACTTAACTCAAAAGGACATTCATGGACTCAAAGTCTATGGAAAACAATACTACATGCCCAGCACCTCAGAAAAAAGAAGGAGTAGCAATTCTGTTCTCAGACAATCTCAACTTCAAATCAAGAAGGATCAAACAACACAAAGAAGGCCACAATATATTGGTAGGGGAAGAATTCAAGAGGAAGAGGTAACAGTCATAAATATCTATGCACCAAACACAGGAGCACCCAACTATATAAGACAAATCTTAATGGACATGAAAAACCTAATATTTAAGACCACAATCTTAACAGGAGACCTTAACACCCCTTTATCTCAAAAAGATAGGTCAACCAGACAAAAAATTAGCAAGGAAGTAGCAGAACTGAACCAGAGCTTGGAACAAATGGACCTGGTAGACATATACAGGGTGTTCCACCCAACCACAGCTAAATACACATTATTTTCAGCTGAACATGGGTCATTTTCCAAAATAGATCACATACTAATAGAAATTATCCCATGCATATTATCTAACCACAGTGCAATGAAACTGGAACTAAATGACAGAAGAAACCAGCAAAATCTGCCAAATTCATAGAAATTGAACAATACCCTACTCAGCAATCAATGGGTCACTGAATAAATTAAACAAGAAACTCAACAATATCTACAATTCAATGAAAACTTGACCACAACTTACCAGAATCTATGCGATGCGATGAAAACAGTTTTCAGAGGGAAAATCATAGCTATGAACTCACACATTAGGAAAACAGAATGGGAACAAATAAACACCCTAATGTTGCACCTCAGACATCTAGAAAAAGAAGAACAAATAAAATCCAGAGTGCAAAGACAGGAAGAAATCATAAAGACTAGACAGAAATTAATTCAATTGAGATGAAGAAACAGTTCAAAGAATCCACAAATAAAAAGTTGGTTCTTTGAAAGATTAAATAACACTGGTAAGCCTCTAGCCAACCTCATCAAAAAGAGGAAAGAAAAATTCAAGTACATGCAATAAGAAATGAAAAGGGTGAAATCACCACAGACCCAGTAGAAATCCAGAAGATTGTCAATAGCTACTTGGAGAATCTTTACGCTCACAGGATAGAAGACACAGAAGAAATGGACAGATTCCTAGAAAGGCACAAATTACAAAAAGTGAACCAAGAAGATACAACAACTTTCAATAAGCCAATAACAGCCAACAAAATATGAAATGTAATAAAAAGCCTACCAACAAAGAAAAGTCTAGGTCCTGATGGATTCACAGCTAAATTCTGCAAGAAATTTATAGAAGATATAATCCCTACACTCCTCAAACTCTTCAATGAAATTGAAAAGGAAGCAGTCCTTCCAAAATCATTTCTGGAGGCCAGTATTATATTCATTCCAAAACCAGAGAAAGACACAACTAAAAAGGAAACTGACAGGCCAATCTCCCTCATGAACATAGAAGCAAAAATACTCAGTAAAATTCTAGGAAATGGAATACAGAAAATCATCAAGATCATCATACACCATGACCAGGTAGGATTCATCCCAGGGATGCAAGGATGGTTCAATATTGAAAATCTATAAATGTAATACACTATATTAATAGATTGAAATCTAAAAACCACATGATCATCTCAATTGATGCAGAGAAAGCTTTTGACAAAGTCCAACACTCATTCAAGCTCAAAGTCCTACAGAAAATTGGAATAGATAGAACACTACCTTCACTTGATAAAAGCCATCTATGAGAATGCATAAGCTAATATAATCCAAAATGGGGAAAAACTGAAATCCTTTTCTCATCAGGTACAAGACAAGGATGTCCTCTATCACCCTTCCTATTCAATATTGTTTTGGAATCATTAGCAACAGCTATTAGAAAAGAGGGATATATAAAGGAATAAAAATAGGTAAAGAAGAAATTAAATTATCACTGTTTTCAGATGACATGATACTTTACATGGAAGACACCAAAAATTCCACCAAGACACTACTAGAATCTCCTGGAAGAGAAAGTAGGAGGAACTCTTGAAGACTTGGGGGTAGGTAAAGAGTTCATGAACATATATTTGCATGGGAAACACTTGAAAGAATCAACAACTAGGATCAACTCTTCTTGAGGAATTTCTACACATCAAAAGAAATTGTCAACAAAGTGAAATAGACAACCAACAAATTTTGAAAAAATCCCAGCTAATAAGCACTCAGACAAAGGTATGCTGATACAGAAATTCAGTAGCATAGCAGGAAACAAAGTCAATACTCAAAAGTCAGTAGCATTCCTCTACAAAGATAACATACACACTGAAAGGGAAACTATAGAAACAATAACTTTTGCAATAGCACCGTGGAAAAAGAAATACCTTGGAATTCACTTAACCAAGGAAGTCAAAGATCTTTTCACATAAAATTACAACACCCTAAAAAAAGAGATTATAGAGGATTTCAGAAAATGGAAAGATATTCCGTGCTCCTGGATAGGAAGAACTAACATTGTGAAGATGGCCATGCTCCCAAAATTGCTGTACAGATTTAATGCAATCCCTATCAAATGGCCACCAACATACCTCCCAGACCTAGGGAAATCATTCCTAACATTTATTTGAAACCAAAAAACCTAGAATAGCAAAGGCAATCTTGGTCAATAAAAAAAAGGCAGGAAGCATCACATTTCCTAACCTGAAATTATACTACAAGCCACTGTGATAAAAATCAACATGGTATTGGCAATAAAATAGACCTGAGGATCAATGGAATAGATTAGAAGATGCAGAAGCATCTAAGAACACACTCAGCCATCTGCTCTTCAGCAAAGGGGCCAAACAAGCTTACTGGAAGAAAAATAGCCTCTTCAACAAATGGTTAAAGCCAGCTGGAAAACCTGGCTTTCTACATGCTGAAAACTAAAAGTTGACCCAGCTGTATCACTATGCACTAAGCTAAAGTCAAAATGGATTAAAGATCTAAATATTAAAACAGAAACACTCAATTTCCTGGAAGAGAAAGTAGGAGGAACACTTGAAGACTAAGGGGTAGGTAAAGAGTTCATGAACAAACTCATATTTGCATGGGAAACAGTTGAAAAAATCAACAACTGGTATCAACTCTTCTTGAATTTTCTGCACTCAAAAGAAATTGTCAACAAAGACAACCAATAACATTTTGAAAAAATCCTAACTAATAAGCACTCAGACAAAGGTCTACTGTCTAGCATATATAAAGAACTAAGATATAACAGAGCCCTCAAATTTACAGACCCTATTCAGAAATGAGCATCTGAGATGAATACACACTTCTCAGAGGACGAAATCAAAGAAGTGAATAAATATATGAAAAAATGCTCCACATCACTAGCCATCCGTGAAATGCAAATTAAAACAGCACTGAGATACCACTCCAGAAAGAATGGCTATCATAAGGAAATCAACCAACCACAAATGTTGGAGAAATGAAAATGTTGTGGGGAAAAAGAAGCTCTTCTCCACTGCTGGTGGTAATGTAGATTGGTACAACCATTGTGAAGGTCAGTGTGGAGACCCCTCAAAAGAATAGGACTGGAAATCACATTCAAGCTGGCTGTCCTCTTACTGGGAATTTTCCCAGAGGAACTGAAAACATTATATCATACTGATATAAGTGTACCTATGTTTATAGCAGCACAATTTCTGATAGCAAAATTTTGGAAACAACCAAGATGTTCATCACATGAGGAATGGTTGAAAAAGATATGGTATTTCTATAAAATGGAGTATTACTCAGCTATAGATAATGATAAACTTGAAGCATTTGCATTGAAGTGGATGCCACTTGAACATATACTCATAAGTGTAATAAACCAGACACACATGTGCAAATATCATATAGTCTCCCTAGTATAAGAAGTCAAAAGAAGAAATACAAACAGAAATGTACAACAACTAAAAAGAATTGAGTGAGATCACTAGGGCAAAATGAATGGCATATGCTGCAGGGTATTCATCAGCTTTTCTTCTGGATGGTTAACAACCTAAGTGCACAGATCAAAATAGGAGGAATAGAAGAGCTGCAAGGCCAGCCAACATTTTGGCCTGAGCCTTTCAAGGTCAGTGAAAACTCAGGACATAGTGAACCTTACTGTAACATCATGAAACTCAGTTGTGCCCCAAATTTTCTGATCAAGGAGATTATGGAGCCACAGAGGAAAGAGACTGATGATCTATAGTGTGCCTGGGGAGAGTCACATGGAGAGAAAACTTTCTCTCAGGCTCTTACAGAAAGCAAACTAGTCAAGCATTGGGCGTGACTCATCTGCATGGAGGACACAGACAAAAGATCTACAGAGTAAGGTACAGGATTACAAGATAAACCCTGAGGGGACTTCACTGACCTCATCAGAAACAAAAGCTACATCTTTTGGTATATATGTCTTGCTCTATCTTAGTCTTAACCACCCAGCAGAAAAATATAAAAATGAGGTATATAACATAGGGCCATAATAATGAGTTGAGCTGTGAAGAAGTAGTCAACAACTTCTTCAGATAACTCACTATTATCGTGGAATGCTGGAGTTTTGTGTTGGATTGTGTCACCGAGTTCAGGCACCTAAATTGGTTTAATGACAATGGAGTGCCCATCTTTGACAGATCTAGACAAAAAAGGGGTATACAAAGAAAGAATCATGATATGTGTGTATAAACAGTACAGTTAGGATAAATATGTCGTGCTTCTGCATAATTCTATGAGAAGCAAGATTTCCACTAATAGTGGTTAGAAAAGATATTATGTCAGTTTCTAGTACTATGGACAACCACTAGGAAAATAACAAAGTAGAAAGTATTAATTATTGAATCTGTGATATAATTCAGGTATAAAAAATAAGATAAATAAACAGCTGCACTCTCTTAATTCACTGATTAGAGACATTCACTATAATAATGTCTGTAAGTACAATATCATGCATGCACCTTGTACAATACCAAAACATCGTGAAAACAGTTTGCAATGTGTTAACTAATTGAATTTGTCCTGGTAATTTGTCTTGAAACTGTCTCATTGCTATTTGTTCTTCATTAAAATAAAAATTAAAATAAATTCATAGATGCATAAAGCATTATAATTGTAGATTTTATTTTTTAGAATATTTTCATTCCCTTGAAAGGCAACTCTACACCATTTAGCTATAACTTGTAAGTCTCCATTGCCTGCCACAATCAGGCAGCAATAATGTACTATCCATCTCTATAAACTTGCCTAATTCTGCAAATTTCACATAAATGGGTTCATAGCTCCTTTTTGGCTGCGTTCTTCCACACTGCATGTTTTTAAGTTTCAGGCACAAATTTTCGTGTATCGGTTGTTAAACATTTTATGGTGAAGCAGTATTCCACTTCATGAATGTACAACGGTTGCTTAACCTTTTATCAGCTGATAAACATGCAAATTGTTTGCACCTTTGTGGCTATTATAAATGTTTATGAAGGAGATTGATGTTACACACCCTGTTAATTCTCTTCTATTGGTATAAGAATAGATTGCTGGGTCATACGCTTAACCTTTTGAGAAGCTACCAGATTATTGCAAAGTGGGGACAGCAAGCTTTCATTCCCATAGGTAGAGACAAGGATTCAGTTTTCTCCACAAACTATCAGTGATTAATGATTTTGTGATTCTAATTAGAATTAATTCTTAATTTTTTAGTTATAGTCATCTTAGGGATATACAATATATCTCAGTATGGTTCTGATTTTCATTTTAATCAGTGAAATGTTGGGCATTTTCTCCATGTGTTCTTTTTTCTTTTTCCATTTGTATATCTTTAAAGAAATGTATATCCCAGTCCACTGCTCACCTTAAAATTAGGTTATTTGTCTTCTTATTGAAGAGTTGTAGGAATTCTTTATATAGCCTAGGTACATCCCTATCAGATAGTATGTATGGCAGGTTTGTTTACGCCACTACCAACATGAATAATGCATGCGCCATAACATTATAATGGCTACACCGCTAAGCAGTAAGAGCTTTTCAGCTGTAATGCAGTCTTGTGAGAACATCGTCTTACACAGGAGCCATCATTGAATGAAACACCATGGAACAGTGCATAGCTGTTTGATGGTTATGGATCTTGGCTTTTAAAACACATTTTGGAATGTATCTGGCATTTCTTCTAGATGAACTTCGCAATCCGAACTTACAGCTATTTGTGACCATAAGAAAGTAATGCATTGTTCTCTAGGCATAACAAAGTTCTATCCTATGACACCAGGTAAGGTAAATATTTAGAATCCTTTTCATCCATTTATGTTTACCTACCATCATATTTTGCAAAAGTTACATGTGACTATATAATTATGTGAAGTCTATGGATGTTCCTTTTTCTTACAACACAACTTTTATTTTTTAAAATCTGATCATGTTGGGTAGGCCAAATAGCTCAGCAGATTAAAAGGCCTGCTTAGGCAGAGTGCAGCAGCTGGGGTTCAATTCCTGGTGTGCTCTTCCGGCTCTGGCACCGAGGCACACTGAGACAGTGATTGAGACTGGGCATGGTGGCGCACGCCTGTAATCCCAGGGTTTGGAAGGCTGAAAGCAGGAGAATCATTAGAAGCCCAATCTTCATAATGAGACGCTGCAGACCCTGTACTAAATAAATAAAAATAAAAATAAAAAATAATCTCATTATGTTCTGTGTGGCTCCAGTTTAGAAACTTTCATTAACTCATATTTTTAATGATATTACACGGCCATATTTTAATGATGTTGTTGATGGACATTGGGGGTGTTTCTAGGTTTTAAGTTGTTCTAATGCATTCTTCCTCATGTCTCCTGAGACACAGGCTCAAGAGTCTCTATAAACAGTGCTAATTTCATTGCATTTGTGGCCAGAGAATGTGGATTTTATTATTCTGAGTCTTTACAAGTTCTTCAGAATTGCTTTAAGGTCTAGTAACTGATCAATTTCTGAAAATAAGCCACATGTGCTCCGGAAGAATGTACATTCCCTGGTCATTAGACGAGGAGGTCCATTACTTTAAACTCATAATCTGAGCTGTTCAATTCTAAATATAAACTTTTGTTTATTTGAGTTGTCATTAATTGAGAGAGAAATATGGCCATTTGTGACCAATCTGATTATACTCAGCTCACCCTTTCAACAGTGAACCATGTCGCACACCATAGTACAGACCACAGGGGTGGTATCACATTTACAGGTTCTGGGATGACGATATTGAATCTTGGTGGTGGGGCACTTTTAGAAATCTGGCATCCACAGGCATAGTTTGATGATGAAAATTCTTAATTACATGCATGCATGTATGTATGTATGTATGCATTTTTGAGACAAGCTCTCTCCTTGTAGCATAGGCTGGCCTTGAACTCATGATGACCCTTGTGCCTCAGCCTTTTCAGTGCTGGGATTACGTGTGCACATGCTCCATCACTCTTGGCAAATTCTTATTTTTAAAATTGGAAAATTTAACATATTTTCCATTATTCTTAGTGCAGTCTGTATCTTATTTATGAAAGTTTTTGTCCAGTGATATTGAATATATTTTTCTCTGTTGTCCTCCAAAAGCTGAGAATTATTTGTTATCATTGCTTTACGTTTATTTTTTTATTTTTTTAATTTTTTTGCCTTTTTGAGACAGAGTCTCACTATGCACTTCTGGCTGGCCTCGAGCTCACTTTGTAGCTCAGGCTGGTCTCAAACTCACAACAATCCTCCTGCCTCAGCCTCCTGAGTGCTGGGATTACAGGCCTGCGCCAGCATGCCCAGCCCTTGGTTTTACATTTAGATCTAAAGTTCATATGAAATCTAGCTGTGAGTTTTCATTCTTTAATCTTTTCTTTGGGGTGCCCAATAAGATGTAATCTAAATTTTCTTATTTTATCATTTGTATTTCTTAGTATCTATGACAAATACTTATCCTTCTATTTCTCTTCTGCATCCTTTTCAGTAATTTTTACTTGATAGTTAATAGAAATTTGAATTGTAAAATTTTCAACTTTTTCATTTCTAGAAATTCTTATTTTGCTCCTTCAAAACTACAAGCTTGTGCTTATTTGTACATCACAATTGTACATTACTTGAAAACTTAAAGTACTTTTCTGTTGGGCCTTTTTTTATACAGTGTTTGTTATAGCATCTTTACTTTCTTTAAGCATTTGAGATATTGATCTCCTATATGTTATACTTATTAGTTAAAACTTTTGAAGTTTTCAGGGATCTAAATTTGCTGTGTATTATTTCTGCTGAATATCATTAACTGTATTTTAACACTAACTGATTTTGCCTTTGCTTATAAGCTTATTGCTCCATCTTAAATGCTAAGAGCTGTTTATGCTTTTGGTTCAGATCTAAAATGTCCTTTAAAATTCTCATGGGTATGGAATGTTATTGGATCATGACAGCACTACATTCATTCACCCACTAATAAAGGCAGAGCTAAGGCAGCAGGTCCTGGTCAGAACAGGCCCCTCCCAGGAGGCCTAACCTGGAAGAGTGTATCTCCCTCCCCGCTACTCTCTTCTCTCTCTCTGTTTCTGCCTTAAAGACATGAACAGCTTCCTCCAGGGACCCTTCCACTCCGCCCTTCCTAACCTGGAGCCTATTGAGTATGGGTTGCAGGTCCCTCCCTTAAGTTGTCAGTGTCAGGATCTTGTCCCAGCTGTAGCAGTGGCTGGCTTTGATGGAAGAATTCCTTTTTAAAAGAGAGCACACTGGGATAAGGAGAGAGCTTGGCAGCTTCAGCACCTACCTGCCAAGTGCAAGGACCTATCCTGGACCACATGCTATGCCAATCCCCTCGGCATGAGGATCTGGCCCGGAGACCCAGGGTGGTGGCACTATCCCAGCTGTGGGGAGGCTGAGACAAGAAGATCACTACAAGTTCAAGCTGCATACCAAGACCATGTACTAAATAAATAGTTTTTTAAAGTTTTATTTTTTTATTTTATTTTTTTGTGGAACCAGGGATTTGAACTCACGTCTTTGCACTTGCCAGGAAAGTGCTTATTCCACTGAGCCATCTCCCTGGCCCTAAATAAATTTTTTAAAAAATTGTAAATAATAAAAAAATAAAAAGTTTACTTTGGCTTATACTAGTAGCTAGATTTAATTAACCCACACACCTTGCTGTTGTCAGAGAACCTGGAACAGCAGCAGCAGCACTGCTCTGGGGAGCTAAACTCAAAAATCACATTCTTCCCTCCTGGTACCTTCTTTTCACCAGTTGGGAACGCTCACATTTTTCTTGGCCTCTTTATTTCTTACAACACAACAAATCCCTTGGAGATTGTTTCTACTTGTGGTATTGTTTTTACGAGGTGTGTAACTGTGTGTGTGAAAGGAGGAGGCACCCTTTAAAGTATGTTGCCAACTATGGCTAAAGTTAAAATCCCCACCACTTCTTTAGTTATTACCTTTTCTATCTGATTTAGATTTTCTTTCTAGAATATTTATTATCTATGTTTTAGATATACAACATCCATCTTCCAAATTTCTTCTTGTTGTGTTCATGACTTGAAATAATTTTGGTGTCTTTTGAAAGAATTTCCAGATTCTGGGCCATTAAAATGTAGTTTATTAACTATAATGATGTTAATTCACTTGCTGTATGGAATTTTAAATTTGGAAATATTGTTTCTAGATCCAAATGCTACATTTTGTACCCTTTTCATTTTCTTGAGAATTATTACAGTTGACTGTAGGGTCTTAGATCATAATGCTCTTAGTAGGATGCAGCAGTTGGCTTCCTATTTGACTGAAAAAGATCACTATTTCATTCTCCCATTTTCTTCCATTTCTAAGTCCTTGCAAAAGAAGCTCAGTGAACAAGCTTTGAACTATAGGCTTCAATCTATTGGTCTCATTCCAAGATTCAGCTAATGTAAGTGGGGTATATTTAGATTCACTGTACGGGAAAGGCTGACAAGTGGTCTAGATCTATAATAAAACCCAAATATTACCAAAATGTACCAACCAATAGTCTGTCTCAAGAGACTGAGCAGCACTCTTAAAAAGTCTTTCAAGTTGCCTCAAGAGGTTGAAGAAGAAAGTTATGAGTTAGAGCTAAGATTGTAGAGAAAGGACAAACCAAACGGCAAAGTAAATTTAAGAAGGAACAGAAACTGAGTAAGCAGAGAATCCAGTGCACACCCTTCCAGGTAGATCCAAATCACCTTTGTTCAGTGAGTCTTTGAGGGATGTTATTGTTTGATTATGAACATATTTCATTAGATCCTCTTATCCTATACCTGGGCAGGTGGCAGAATATCCTTGCTATATAACTCAGGCAGATATGGATGTCAGATACTCAATATGACAAGTGAACCAGAAGACCATTTTTCATTTCAGTGTTGATTACTACAAACTGGAAGGGAAAAGATAAATTTTCTGACTTTTTAAAAAATGACCCTATTTACTCCCCCCCACACAACTTATCCTAAATCCTGGTCCTTTTGATAAACTCCATATGCTGCTTTGGTGAAGGGACTGAGGAGCAGTTAGATTGGCCCTGTTCCTGGTGTCTGTGTTCTTGGCGATCCTTTCTCCTTTGAATGTAGGCAAGACCTATGACTTGCTTCTAATCACCATGGCAATGATAATGATGTCACTATCATGAACAGGCTGTGTTACATGGCAAAGATAATAGGACATCATGTTCATCATTTTGTAAGACTTCTTTCCATGTCTCATCTACATGGCTGACATTGACAAAGCATCTATGTACTGCGGTACAGGGTTTCCGGCTAAATCCTGAGGGGATTTTACTGACCTTGTTAGATACAAAACTTATACTTCTTGTTATCTAGGTCATGCTTTGTCTTGGTCTTAACCATCCAACAGAAAAGTATAAAAATGAGGTATAAAAAGTTAAGCCATACTAATATGCTGAGCTGTAAAAGGCTCAAGTCAACAACTTTTGACATTGCCAGTCAGAATATCCTTGGCATATGGATAACCCACTACTATTATGGATTACTGGACTATATTGGATTATTTCCCTGAATTCATGCAACTACAATATTTAAATGGCAATGGAATACCCATCTCTGACAAAACTAAACAAAAAAAGGGATATAAATGAAGGACCATTTTGTATCTGTATATACAAAATATTTAGGCTAGGTTTACAGCTACTTTCTCTTAATTCAGTGAGAAGAAAGATTTATATTAATAATGTTTGGACAGGATATCATGTCTCCATCTTGTACTATGAATAATCACTACAAAGTCAATAATATGCAATGTACTAATTATTGAAGCTGTCTTACTAACCTGTTTTGAAACTTCACTGCTATTTGTCTCTCAATAAAATTTATTTTAAAAAAGAAATATAAAAAAAAAAAAACAGATTTAAACCAAAACTTCTCTTGGGAAACTTAATGAGGTAGTAGTAAATTAGAGAAGTCTGACTAGTAAGAGAGAGTAGATGGGCTTCAATCAGCTCTTAGGGCCTCTAGCCACTTTCAATCGAAAAATAGCAAAAGTTTGTGACCTTCAGCCACACAACTATGAAATATTAATTCTGTCAACACTCCAGATAAACTTAGTAGCAGATTCTGTTCTAGTTAAGGTAAGAAGTGAAAATGCAGTCTGATCAGCCTTTTCACATAGACTTGTAACTCTGAACAAAGTCCCCTGCTAGGCTGTGTCATGTATCTTAAAATGTGAGATAAATCCATGCTGTTCTGTGCCGCTAAACTAATGGTATGCAGCAGCAGAGGATCCGTGCACTCTTCAAGCAAGAATGATAAGGAATACCAAGCTGGAAGTGAGCTCTGCGCCTACTGCAACCCTTCCAGGATGATACTGTGCTGCCAGCCTGATGCTAAGAGTTCCCTTTGCCCTGCAGGAACACGTTGGCATACTCTGCTTCAGGTATTTTTAGAACTCGAGTGTGCCACCAAGAAATTTTATCAGGCTGCAACGAAGAGTGTTTATTAGTAGGAGTAAACTGGCTTTGGGATTTATTAAATTGTTCTTCAGCAGAACTTGTAGTAGATTTAATATGCATTGATATATATGTTATCTTACCTTATAATAGTCCAGTGAGATGTTTAAGTCCAAGAGTGTTGTGCTAAAGGTATGATATGAAACCAAGGGGTTACATGGCTTGGTCAGATCTACTGGTAGAAGAACCAGGGGCAAATTTAAGTCTTCTAAAACCAAAACTGAGATTTTTCCTCTGCATGAAAACTGTTATGGAGAAGATATTACCTATGCTCTAATGGAATCACCAATGGCAATATGGTTTTAGGATTTTTATAAAAGTAGAACAGAATTAGAAAACTGATATCAGCTCTTCCTCTAAAACTGTGGCTGTCACCTGGCATACAGTTAGGCCAGTAGAATGTGTGGCATCATTAAAGGACAGTTTTAAAAGTCTTTGAGTGTGTGTCTGGACCGAGTGTTAGATGCATTCTGAACAGCACACTTAGGAAAACTTCAAGTATGGAAGTTACTTGCATTTAAAAGTTGGAAGTCAATTCTAGATTTAATAACTAAATTCAGTAGCATAGCTGGATACAAAGTTGACATTTTAAAATCAGTAGCATTTCTATACACAAGTAATAAACTCACTGAGAGAGAAATTAGAAAAACCACATCCTCCAAAATAGTAGCCAAAAAATGAAATACTTAGGAATAAATCTAATACATGAAGTAAAAGATCTATACATTGAAACTTACAGTAATTCAAAACAGGAGACTAGACATCAAAAAAAAAATGGAAAATACTCTTTATTCATAGATAGGAAGAACCAATATAGTGAAAATGGACATTTCCCAAATTGTCATACATATTTAAATCAATCCCAATCAAAATACCATCATCATACCTCATAGTTCTAGAGAATACATTCCTAACATTCATTTGGAACCAGGAAAGACCTAGAATAGCAAAGACAATCCTGGGCAACAAAGGCAAAAAGGATGTGTCACAGTCCCTGACTTGAAATTATATTACAAAGATACTGTGATAAAATCAGCATGGTACTAGCAAAAAAAAAAAAAAAAAAAAAATGAAAAGAAAGAAAGAAAATAGACTTGAGTATCAATAGAACAGATTACAACAGCATACAAAACTAAAAACACACTCAGCCACTTTATCTTTGACAAAGTAGCTAAATATATTGACTGAGGGGAAATTTATTTTTAATAAATGATGCTACAAAAACTGACTTTCCACATGCCAAAGACTAAAACTAGACCCATGTCTATCACCATGCACTAAACTAAAGTCAAAAGGGGTTAAAGATCTAAATATTAAAACAGAAACTCTAAATCTACTGGAAAAGAAAGTAGGTAGAAATCCTAAAGACATAACTGTATGCAGAGACTTCATTAACAAAACCCAAGTATTTCAAAGAATCAACAACTGGGATCTCATCTTACTAAAAAGTTTTTGCACATCAAAAGAAATGACCAACAGAGTGAAATGAAAACTGACAGAATGGGGAAAAAATGTAATCAGTTGTTCCACAGAAAAGGATTTGCATCTAGAATATATAAAGAATTAAAATAATTAGAACCCCCATATTTAAAGACCCAACTCAAAAATTGGCTTCTGAGACAAATATACACTTCTCAGATAAAGAAAAAAAAAAACAACCCTGCTTGTTCTTAAGCCAAACCAGACCTGCTCTGAAGGCGTCCTGAGGCCAGGAAAAAAAATCAGATGAAGAAACACAGATATCACATATATATATATATATATATATAAATAAAATGTTTGACATCATTGGTCATTCAAGAATACAAATTAAAACAACATCTCACTTTATAAAGAATACCGTGCTGGTGGGGTGTTGTGGGGGAAAAGGAACCCTTCTCTGCTGCTGGTGGGAGTGTACACTGGTGCAACCACTGTGGAAATCAGTGTCGAGACTCCTCAAAAACCTAAGGTTAGAGGTCCCATTCCGCTCAGCTATTCCCAGCTATTTCCCTGGGTATTTTCCAACAATTAAAAACATTATATGACAGTGATGTATGTGCATCCATGTTTAAAGCAGAAATCTCGGAACCAACCCAAATACCAGTCAATTGAAGAATGGATAAAAAAGATGTGTTTTTTTAAACAATAGAATACTGCTCAGCTATAAAGAAGGATAAACTTGAGACTTTTATGGGCAAATGAATACGACTTGTTATCATACTCATCACTGAATGTAAACATTGTATTGTCTCACTAGTGTAAGAAGCTGAAAGAATAAATAAGATCCAAAATGCAAAATAGATATTGGGAAATGGGAACAAACTGTTCAAAAGTAAAGAGAAACTGGGATGGGGAAAAGAAGGAAAAAGAAAAAAAAAATATATATATATAGTATTACTACTAATTTCTATTAGTTCATTGAAAAGAAAGGTCTGTGCTTTTCTTACTTGATCAATTTTTCATACCTTGATGTTGTAATCTGAGCAACTAATTTAAAAATAACATGCAATGCACTAACCATTTTTACTTTCCTACTATCTTGTTTCGAAATTTTACATCATTGTTTTTACTGATTTTTATCTTTAAAATTAGAAAAGAAGTTGGAAGTCAAGCTAAATCACAAATTCTCTGTAAACAAACAAGAGAATCCTAAAGTTTTTTTTTTCTTTCTGTAGGAAGAGACTTCTACAGAAGTCTGTGGTATTTTGAAATAAAGCTTGTGAAGCTGGAAGACTTGAAAGTTTGGGCTAAGATTAAGTGTCACAAAAGTTCTTTTGTTACTGGAAACATGATTCTGTGAGTTCTGGGCTCCATTCTAGTCTCACCAAGAAAAGAAGGAAATAGATTAAGTCTGGAAGTAAACAAATGCTCTAGAGATTCTTCCTATTGTGCATTTTAGGGATACCTGGACTGTTTGCATACCCTTCAGCATTGTCACTTTCTAAAGAAGATCTTGCTTGTGTCTATTCATTATATTTGGAAGAATTTAAAGTTAGCAGTGTTGATTCTTCTAATCTGTGATTTCAGCTATCCAGTTTTTTAGCTTTTATTTAGTATCACTTAATGTTTTATAGCTCTCCAGGTAGAGATCTGACACCTGTTCCATTAACTTTATCTCTTTTACCTTTAGAAAAATTTTGTAAATGGTATTTTAACATTTTTCTTTTACTTAGAATACTTGCTGATTCATAAAACATTAGCAAAGATGGTCCAGAGGTCCCTTGGACCCTCTCCCAGTCTCTTCATACTGAATGTCATTCCTTCACTCTAGAACATTTGTCACAAGCAGAAAGCCAACATCAGGTCATTTTCTTTTTCCTTTTATTTTAAAGAGTAAAAACAAATAGCAGAAACAAAGACAAAAAGCAGTAACTAGAAATAGTGCACATGATACAGAGTTTCAAAACAAGAATACAGATTTAACAGTTGTTGTTACACTGCATATCGGTAAATTTCCGGGGTGGTTTATTTCGTTTGGTTGTTTGATTTATATGAAGTTGACAGTTTGGGGAACACTGGTTAGTTATTTGTCAGAATTCCCCTCAGTCTTCTCAGAGACAAAGAGAGAGACAGACAGACAGACACAGAGACAGAGACAGAGAGACAAAGATAACAGAGTCAGCCTGCTGTTGTGCTCAGAGAATAGCTGCTGAGGACAGCAAAACTGCTGTCTTGTTGGGTCTCAACACGTGTCTGTACCTTCCAGTGTGAGCATATCGTATTCTGAGAATTACTCCAGTATTTAAAAATGCAAACATTTCACCTACCACGTGCACCAAGTGCAGGCCAACCCATCTCACTATCGTTCAATAAATGTACCCAAGGTCATTTGCAATCCTGGATGAAACAGGCAGCACTAGTCTTCTTACAGGAAGGTGTATCAGTATTTTATCAGAGCATTTTAGAGACAACTTTGTCTATATGGGATTTTTATTCACTTGTTGATTTTACTCTGTACTCCTCACTTAAAACACAGCTCTATCATTTGCCACTTAGGAAGATAGGCACTGTCGGTAGGAGTGAGACAGCCAACAAAGGTGACAAGCGGTGTGTGATCCCTTGTGCAGGGGCTGGACGTAAGCAAGTTCTCTCAGTTCAACTCAGTACAGTAATTCACCTTTATTCACAGGGAATATCTTCCAAGGCCTTCAGTGGATATCTGAAACCTTGGACAGTACCAAACCCTATAAACACTGTATTTTTTATTAGGCACAGCAAGAAATTAGCAATAATAAAAATAGAAAAATCATACTAATGCACTATAATAAAAGTTAGGTGAATGCAGTATGTCTTGCTGTTGCTCAAAGACAGACTTGAACATAGGACAATGATGTTGCAACAGCCCAACTGATCACCAAGACCAAAACTAAGGACTAACCAGGGAGTAGCATATAAAGCATGGATACACTGGATCAAGGGGGAAGGCAAGTTCTGAGCTGAGAGCGAAGGAGGGCACAAAAGTTCATCATGCTACTCAGGGCTGCATATGCTTTAAAACTTACAAATTGTTTCATTCTAGAATTTTCCACTTCATATTTTTGGACTTGGTTGACTACGGGTCTCTGAAACTGCAAAAAGCAAAGAGACAGGGAAAAAAGTGTAATACTGTAATATGGTACACACAATTTATTTTAATATTTGGAAATATTGCCAAAGACATTATAAAAGTCTTAAGTCATAATAGAAAAGCAGTGGGCTTCCAGTTGGGAACTGTAAGTACAACTCCCAGGTTTGTACCTAATTAAGAAATAACCCTGTCACCTATTTGACATGTTCACACCCTATCTGTAAAATAAAAATAAATTCAAAATAGTCTGCTCTACGCCCACTGTAATATAGGACGATTAAATAAGTTAATAGACTTTGAAAAAAAATAACAAATATATATGCATCACTGGCTGTACAGGCTGTCATCTTAGTACACAGAAAACAAAGGGGGATTATTGGGTCTATTATCTGAGCTATAGACAAACAAATACACCTTAGTAGCACTGTTATTTGTGCTCTCTCTCTCACACTACCTGAACAAATTGCTGGCCAGTTAGACTGAAGGAGATCTCTTTGGGCATTGATGTGGTCTAGTTTTCTATAATATTCAGTCTGACTTCTTGCCTGCTCTTTTCTCACTTCTGGAAGAATCTGATAACATGTAGCGATTCTTTTTGTTTCCTATGATCTTGGACATTTTGGCAAGGGTTTTGTCCACTGTTCTACCCACAGAGGAGTCTCACGCCAGACCCCCAGTGCCTATCATTCTCCTGGGCCTCTGAGCTCCAAAGCCCTCCTCCTGCAGATCATCCTCACTAGCCTACTTCTAAATCTTGCCAATAGGTGGCGTTAGAGAAAAGAGTCCTGCTTTTCCATGTCAGGGTTTCTTTACACATAAGTGCAAGCCTTTCTCAGCATTTCCAGAACCTTCTATGCCTTGAGTGGTCCTGACTAGTAGCTATGTCCCTTCTCCAGAGATATTATCACCACTTCGTCAGCATTCCTCCCTCATCTAACACTTGAGTCATGAATTCCTATGTTAACTCTTACTCATTTGAATTTCCTGTGTGCTGTCTGTTTTCTAGACTGTACCCTGCCTAATAAAAGTTGTCAAAATGTCCACTATTCTGCAAAATCTGGAGGCATCTAATTCTTCAGAAAGTAGCTCGTTAAGCTCATCACAAGATGTTATACTTTGAAGAACACACTTTGTGGATGTTGTTACAATAGTAGCACTAGTCAGTGTCTGCTACGTCGATCTCACACTGTCCCACAGGACGAACAGACTGACCACTTCCACAGGAAAGGGCGTGAATAGAAGGTGGCTACTGTATGATTATAAGAGTTTTAATCTCCTTTAGTAGTTTTGCATTGGTCACTCTCACGAGTAAGCTCATATATTATTGAGCAGTACCACGCACAATAAATGTGTTCCCAGAACATGGCAGAATACGAGAACATGGATTAGCATGTACACGCCTATATGTGAGCACACATCATTTTAAGATTATTTGCTGTACTATTGTTTCTGTTCCAGGAATCATATATATTTGCTCTTTTCATAACGTATATAAAATCAACAAATAAGCTGGGCGTGGTGGCGCATGCCTGTGATCCCAGCACTCGGGAGGCTGAGGCAGGAGGATTGTTGTGAGTTCGAGACCAGCCTGAGCTACAAAGTGAGCTTAAGGCCAGCCTGAACTGCATAGTGAGACCCTGTCTCAAAAAGACAAAAAAAAAATAAATAAATAAATAAATAAAATAAAATCAACAAATAAAAGTAATTAGAAAACAATAATCCCTCTCAAACAAGAATATCCGTATCTCTAGTAACACTATTCTTCAGAACGCTTGAGCAATGGGACTCCAAGTTATCACCATGCGATTCAAAACCAAGACTCGACAGAATCGGCGCCTGGCCTGGTGTACATGGGTAGCAAGTGGCAGCCGAGCGGGCTTCACTTTCCGTTACTGCGCATGCACCGCCTAGGGACGTGTGCGTCTTACTCCCCAGGCAGCCGAGGTGCACCTCCTTGAAGGCATGCAGCTGCTGCTTACAACCTGACACGGGGCACCCAGCCTCTGATTGAGTAAGTTAGGGCTCTGTGAGTTTTGCTTTCCCTTCTTTGACTTTCCCCTCCCCTAAAGAAGAAAGTTATTTTCAAACCTCCATCTGTTTTGTGTTTAACGTGCAGAAAGGTTGCACGTTTTCAGGGACCTTGTTCATAAGCAGTAGATTGTACAACAGTTTATTACACAAGTGGAGGTTTTTATTGCTGGCCTTTGTTGAGCTGCCAACTGGGAGAGAGAACATAATGTGCTTAGCGGTCCCTATCAGGAGAAATGAGAAAGCATTAAATACCAGTCAAATCGTCAAGCATTGAAAAGCTGGTAATCAAATCCAGAAATCCCTGGAACTCAGCTGGTGAAGATAATTTTTCTTATTAATATTATTTTACATCCAATAATTGTTTCAAAAGTCATTTAGGTCACAGACAGGGTCCCTGGACCCTGTGTGAGATGTGTATCAAAGGCCAAATAAATGTTTGATCAAGAAAGACATCAATACCCCCATGAGTGCAGGGCATCAAACTACAATTCTACGAAGACCTTTGCATATATGAGTGTGTGTGTGTGTGTGTGTGTGTGTGTGTGTGTGTGGTGTTTCACATTCTGTTATTGAAGCCATGTAAATACATGCTCATTACATGGTAAACCTTTACTCTGGCCTATGTAGTCTGTACACCTAAGAGGGAATATATTTTACTGCTAGTTTATGTCATAGTTAGAAAATACCCTCAAGAAATCCTTCAGAAAATGGTATCGGAACAACTTCACTGTAAAGGCCAACTTTACAGTAAAAGCATAACTTTGTATCTTCATTTTTATTTTGCAAAAAGAGCATCATGTAGAAGCTACTGGAGACCCCAGAAACATCCAATAATTAAATATTTCTCAGCCCAAATTCTATATCAGATTAATTACGTAAAATCTCTTGGAATTGAAATTCATATTTGAATGTTCTAGAAGTGATTCTAATTCATTTTCTGGGATTGAGAGTCTCAGATCTAAACTGACTGTCTAATTTTACTAGTAGAGGACACTGAACCTAGAGAAGTCACTCCTCACAATAATCAATTCATAACACATTATTTCTTCTCTAACGAAGTGTGTTCACCCTGGTATTCTGCAACTTTGTAACTCCATGGCCCCATTATCCTAACCTTGATTTACAAATGAAATACATTGGACCCTAACTCAGTTTTCTCCTGACTGCTATGTTCACATATAAACAAGATGTGACCAGGAGCTCAAGTGTCCCCAGGAGTACAAAAGATGCTGTTAGGCTGCATTAACCTAACCAAAGGACCGGCTTCTTCTTCTGGATGGCTGACGGTGAAAGGCATCAGGAAGTGGCTATGAACTAAGAAGAGTTTATTCCTCATGATAATAGCCCATGATTAGAATCCCTATCTGTTAAACAAAAAAGTCTAATATATGCCTGACTACTTACATACATATTAACTGCTTCCTCCTCATAGTGTTCCAAGTTGGAAGCTGCTTTGAATGTTCAGCGTTTCATAGCAAAAGAAGGAGCTGCAGGTCCTAAGAATGAGACTAGGCTCAATTTTCTACAAACGCAAATCTTTGATTTATGACAAGAATCTTCCTAAAATATTACAAGTTGGACACTAAACTGTACGTCCACCTAGCTCTACATTCACCCCTCCAAAAGTGTCCTGCAGTCTCTAAAACCAAAAGTGTTCAGCTGTCACTGAAAGATCCTTTTCAGAGTGAGAATCCCAGGCCTTTCCCAGCCCCCCAGCCACATGCTAATTGCGCTGGTGCTGTGAGTCCCATAAACAATGTCCTTGATCTGATAGACAGCCAGTACTCAGGGGGACATTGGACAGTAGCCTTGGACTCCTCAGTCTAATCACCCTACTTTAATGCTGCTTAAATCAGAATGTAGGCACTGAAGGAATTTCAGGAATCTGATGATATAAATTGTATTTTTAGACCCGTGAATGACTTGAGCCAGTGAAACGGTGCAGTGACTAAAGATAGTTCTCTTTAGTTTTCCCATGATTTATCACAAGCAAGTTCACAGCAGGTTAAAATAATTGAATGCTGCGATAGCATAGATGCTAGCATGGCTTTGTGAGCACCACTCATAGCATATTTGTCACAGAGCATAATTTCCATGATAGAACTCTCATGTGGGTGTTTGGTTTTTTTTTTTTTTTTTCCAGTAGTGAAACTTTTGAATAACTCCTTCCTGGAGGGTGGCTATATTTTCACAATGTCGGATCCAAAGCTAGAGCTTCAGGAAAAGGTGCCCAGGAAATGATCTCTCCACCGAGTAAAATGTAAGTATATCCTTACAAAATGCTTACTTTTATTGGCAGATATAGAGAAAAGTTCTTTATCGGGGTGTTTATAAGTCGAGGGCTGTGCCTTTGTAGATTCTGTTTCTTTTCCTTCACTGTTTTCCATTTCTCCTCAGGCACTTTTTCTTCTGCT
The DNA here is from genome assembly GCA_004027165.1 of Ctenomys sociabilis. Classification (NCBI taxonomy): domain Eukaryota; kingdom Metazoa; phylum Chordata; class Mammalia; order Rodentia; family Ctenomyidae; genus Ctenomys; species Ctenomys sociabilis. Next base: position 20,454 of record PVKA01002944.1, on the reverse strand, counting down.
TAATAGCTGTATTCCCTGGGCAAGTAATTTTTCCACTCTGTAGTCAAATAATAGAATTTGGAAAAAATATAAAAAATGACTCCATGGTAATATTGCACACAATAAAGAGAGTGAATGTGTGAGTACACATAGGTCCCAAAACTGGCTATAAAGGTAATGCGACTTCGCTTATTTCTCCACAACTTTAACTTGATTTCTATGTTGAGCTCCCACTTGGCTTAGTTATGAAGATGTAATCTGAGTCATATCAGGGTGTTCTCATCTAAGGCAAAGGGAAGACACAGAACCTCCTGGGTTTCCCACCTTCAGCCCAGTCTGAAAGGCCCACAGTTGTCCAGTCCCCACAGAGTTGTAGGGCTGCGGAGCAGGTAGGAAATGCTCTCCAGATCCTGTCCCAGGGTCTCCACCACCGGGTCAGTTTTCTTGGTTTCTCTGACTCCCTTTCTTCTCTAAGATGAAAACTCTTCTGGTCTGGAGAAAAAACATTCCTAGCTTTTCATCTGATTTTTGAAATCAATTTATGACCAGAACCTGGTATTTGGTCCTCAAGAGCTAATAAATATGTCACCTTTGTTATCTTCGTTTTGATGGCTTTCCCTTCCCTGAAGCTTTATAAAAGACCTAGCTGCTTAATGGGGGAAAACACATTAAGTAACAGGGGAAAACACAGGAAATACCAGAGACAACATATAGGCATATATTTCAGAAGAATTTCTAAGTGTGTACATAATGTACCAAGAAGCCTTGGCACATGGTTGGAGTCTTCAAAGATGCCCCTATCTTTATACAAAATTTCAAGGTCAAGCTCCATGTGTTCCAGTTCTGTATCCCAAGTTGTTTAACCTTTTGTACCTCAGTTTTCCCATCTGTAAAATGGGCATTATAGTTGTATGTATCTCACAAGGTCATATGCTTATAAAGTGCTCAATGGAATTTCACAATTCTCATCACCACAAATACACATTTATAGCCATTAAATTCATTGTTCTAAAACCATTAGTTGAGTTGATATGGTGGCCATAGTGCATTATAAATAAAGAAGAAGGTGAATATATCACATCTAGCATTTCCTAGTGAAGGAAAGAGCTGCTGGTCCCAAGAATGAGGCTAGGCTTAATTTCCAATACATGTAAACTTCTGATAGACTAATCCTGATGGTGGGTTAAAAAAGGAATTAGCCAATGTAAATCAAGTTAGCTCTGAGATGCTTGCGTGGACAAGCAGATTCTTGAATAGTTACAGTCTGAATCTGACGACGGATCCACGCTTGTAGTCTGGAGAACAAGAACGGAGGGATGAGAACCAAAGCCAAAAAGATCCGGCCAAGCTAGACAGAGGAGAGGACCTGGTGAGCATTGCTAGCAGCCGCTACCGAAAGAGAGCGTGTGTGGGACTACTCATGAGGCGGGAGGCCAGCAGGGGATTTTGCTGAGAGAAGTCCTTCCTAGGAGAGCAAGGAAAGTAAAGGACACTGAGGGAGAGACAGAGGTCCTCCTGTCCCCAGCCTACAGGAATCTCATCCTCTAGCCTATCAAACTGATGAACAGGAGAAGGCAAGCGTAAGGTCCTTCACCCTGGTATCTGCCATTCTTCCCTGAGCCAGCCTCCTCAGTGTCCTCTGGGCCCACACTCACTCAGGATGTGCAAGCCAGGAGGCTCCTACTCAGCCAGTGGGGAGCTAGCCTGTAACCCTTGAAGAGTGCCTTCATCCTTCTGGACCATAGGGACTTCAGAGAGGAGGCAGGACTGGATGAGGTGGCTATGTGGCAGAGCTAGGGGTGTGGAAGCCAGGGGGAAAGGAAGGTGAGTGCCATTTTGCTATTTTTCAGAAGTGTGAATTTATTTCATCTAAACTCCGGTTCTCTTGTGCATAAAGATAGGATAACTCGAGCACTTCCCTTGAGTGATTATTATAAGCTCAAGAGTGTACAGGACATGTGTAACACTACTGTGAAACTCTGGAAGCACTCGGCGTTACCAGCATCACTATAGTGATTGTCAGGGAGTGGCTATCAGGCGAGGGGCTGCTACGTGGGCTGAAAGTGAGACTCCAGGGTACAGAAACTTCTGCACCAAGAAGAGCAGCCTTGTTTATTACAGATAAATAGATAGGGAGCTGGATAGAAAGATAGATAGGATAATAATAGTAATAGATAAGTATCATAACACAAAACTCTCATTTCTAATTTATATTTGATTTCTCACTGAAGTAATGTAATTAAGATTTATTTCTTGTAAAGATAAGTATACATATATATTCTATTGCATATATATATATATATATATATACACACACATATATAATCTATTCAGATAGATAGATAGATAGATAGATAAATAGATAGATAGATAGATGATAGATAGATGATAGATAGATAGATGATAGATAGATGATAGATAGATAGATAGATGATAGATAGATGATAGATAGATAGATAGATGATTGATAGATAGATAGATAGATAGATAGATAGATAGATAGATAGATAGATAGATAGATAGATAGATAGATCTAGTATGTATGAGATTGTGGGCTCTCTGAGACCAACAGCACAAAATCAATTAGTCAACCACCAGATCAGACCAACAGCTACTGAATCTTTTTTGTGAAGAATCAGATAGCAAACATTTCGCACTTTGTGGACCACATGTGGTCACCATTGAATGTTTTTCTGGTGTAATGTAGAATTAAGTATTGGGATTCAAAAAACAAAGAGTTGTAGTTCAGTTTAGATAAAGACGTAGTAAGTTTTAGGCTAGGATAGTAACAATAATAATAATAATAGATAAGTATTATAAGACAAAACTCTTATCCATTTATATTTAATATCTCAATGATGTAATATAATTAAGATTTATTTCTTGTATAATTGTAAAATGTAGGTTGAAAGTTGAAGGATTGGTCCACACAGTTTTCTGGGGATCTAGAATCCTTTCATTCAGTAAGTCCTTCATGTTCTAGTTCTGTGGAGATGTGCTCAGGATGTAAGGAAAACAGAGCTGGGCCACATTCAAGAACCCACAAAAAATAGAAGCCACAGTCTGACAAGATGAGACAGGAAGATCACAAGCTTTAGCACAGGGGCCAGGGAGATGGCTCTGTAGGATAAGTGCTTGCCTGGCAAGCACAAGGATCTGAGTTCAATCCCCGGTTCTGAAAAAAAAAAAAAAATTGAGCACAGCTTGGGTAACTTAATAACAGGATGCTTCCTGTCTTAAAATTTTAAAAAAGAAAAATAAAGGCTACAAGTGTAGCTCAGTGCAAAGGTTTGAGCCTCAATTTCACAGTACAGAGAAGAGAAAAGAGAAGAGGAAGGGAGGGGGAGGGGCAAGAGAAGGGGAGAGGAAGAAGAGGAGAGAAGAGAGGACAGGAGAAAAGTAGAAACTTTTCTTAAGCTTAGGGGCTGTCCAATGACAAATGTGAGTTCATTGTGGCCTCCTGACTGCAACTTGTCCACTCCTGAATAAAATCATCTCATATTCCTATGAACAAAATTCTCATGATAAATCTTTTTGTTTTTCCATCAAAATAGCCTAGCATCCCCCATAACATCTAGTATCTTTCATGTGATAGTGTTTTTCATGTTTATAACAGTTGTCAGATTAAGTGTGCTGGTTAAATTTTATGTGTAATCCTACAGAGTCCATTTGTAGACAATTTTTATGAAGGTGTAGATGTGTTCCCTGAGGCTGCTAGAGTGCAGTACTACCCACTGGGTGGCTTCAAGGGACAGAAACGTATTCTCTCAGACTGGAGGCTAGAAGTCTGAAATCAGTGTCAGCAGCCTGAGTTCTTTCAGGAGGGAAAGCTGGTCTGCACTTTCCTCCAGCCTCCACTGAGGGTCGGCAGGCCTTGGTACTCCTTGGCTGTGGGCATACCTCCCCACACTCTGGGGCCACCTTCACACTGCATCCTTCTTCTGTTTGTGTCTTTACAAGGCTGGCTCCTGACTGAATTAGAACCCTCTGTAATGACCACATTGGAACTGGATTAAGTCTCCAGAATCCCTATTTCCATATAAGGTTCCACTTATAGGTACCGGAGATTAGGACTTCAACCTACTTTTTGGGCACCACTCTTGGGTCCCTAATTTGTATCTTAATTAGAGAGTATTGAGGACTTTTGGGCCACCCCAGTTTGTAGTTGAAGTGAAAAAGACAGAAGAGGTACACAAGTGCTCACTTCTTACCATTCATTATAAATTATAGGGAAGGTAATAACATTGCTGTTGCTAACCTAAACCATGTAGAATCTTCCTTTTAAAATATATTTTTATGTACATAAAACAATGAGTGAAAAAAACACTGCACATTCTGTACCCTTTTGCTATTTTCAATTTACAAATGCTATCTTCAAAATAACAGAACAGTGTGGCTTGTGGTTACTAACAATTAAAAATAAAAGCAAAAAGTGCCCCCATAACATCTGTAGCACCCTGTGAGGGAAACACAGCCTGCTGCCCTGAACAAGGAATGGAGGATCTGGTGAATTCTCACCCCTTCTGCAGGGGTCAGGAGTTGAAAATCACTACCAGCTGGTTGTAATTCTATCCTATTTTGAAACAGATGACTTAGACTGCAGAGCCATCACTGGGACTCAGATTTATTTTTCCCTACTTGGTCTAGGTTTCAGAAACCCAGTTTCCAAAATAAAGAAAAGGAATAAAATATTGTTTTGGTGAACTCACCACAGTTCTGCCAGTAGAAAACCTACCAACATTACACCATTTGTGTAAGTGAATTGAGCTGGGCTGTATCTTCTCCTGTGTCTAAAAGCAGGACTTCTTTATCTCTTTCCCAACATTGCCTCTGCATCTCTTTGGTCACACGTGCTATAGTTTGCCATATGCATGGGTCTTATCTCTCCTCCTAAAGTGCAAGCTCTTTAAATCTTAGTCTTGGGACTCAAGGCAGAGGGGAAGAAGCCAATGGAAAGAAGAAGCCAATGGGGAGAGAGAAACTTGAAATGCAGAAAAAGAAATGAGAAACACGGGGGTGAATCCTTTAGGGCAGAGGGGACAGACTGAAATGTTCTGCTCTCTGTATCCTGTTCACTCTCATGGAGGCCAGCTAAGCCAGTCAGGGCTTCTACTGCCCTTCAACCTCAGACCATAATGAATGTGCTGGAGGGTAATGCTTTTTCAATCTGTGGCCATAAGCAAACAACTTAATACCTCAAAGTCCTCATCTACATGACAGGATGAAGGACAGAATTCACTATATACCATTGTTAAAATGAAATATGATTAATGGATATGAAGTAGAGTACTTATCACATAGCCAGACTGGCACAGGATTCCCCAAATATTCCAAATTAATTCTTCAGAGTTGTGACAAATGTGAATTTGCAGTTTAAGAATATGTGTATTTACTAAACGTAGTGCAGAAAATCTCATTTTCAGAGAAATTTTGGAACAGTCCTATAATATGAACAGCTCAATAAAGAGCAACTACTTGAGATATAACACCAACATTATCATATTGCTGGAAATTCTGCTTGCTGATGATGCCTTGAAAATGAGTCAGCAATCAAGGCAGATTGCATGGTAGCACTGCATCCTGTTAATTCGACAGTGGTCTGATACGAATTTCACTGTTTGTAGAGCAAGCAGACTCCTAGCCAACTCACACACACTCTGACCTTGAAGCTCTGCAATTATTTCACTTGTACTCGATTTAGAAGAAGCTGAACCTCAACTTTAAATAAGAACTAGGACCTTGCTCAGTAAAGTTGATGGTTACAAATCTAATCTGTGCTTTATTCCCATATTTACTCTTGGGATAAACAAGAATCCGCAAGGTACTAATTTCTACATTTTGATTGAAGTACTTCCCAAGAAAGTGAAGAATCACAAGTTCCCTTTTCATAAAGTGAAAGTAAAGATAACAATATCCCACAGTTTCACACAGGAGCTGGGGCCCTTCTTATCAACTCTACTGTTTATCCATTCCTCTGAGACACAAAAGATCAACATGTTTTATGTTTGCTTCAATTATTCTCAAAACTCTTGGAGCTGATCTTTCCTTCTCCGTAAGGTTGGCTTATCCGCATTCCTGGACCTGAATTCTTCTATCAGTGTTCTTCAGTAGAAAAGCAACAGAAATGTGAGGTTATGCGTGTAGGGCAAATAAGGTTCTTTCTTCTGCAAGCAACAATGCTGGGTTTCCCTCAGAACTGATATTCTAGGTATAATTCCCCTGCAGGAAATTTTATCTTCCAGGGAGTATTCCAGCATCATTCTGTGGGGGAAATAAGCAGCACTAATAGCATATTTACTGCCAAATAAAAGTTTGTGTTTCCTTTTTTGATTTTTATTTATTTTTTAATGATTACACTCATTAAAAAGAGTTGGTGCATGCATTTAACACATCTTCATTTATTTTCTTCTTTTTTCCCTTCTCTGACTCAACCTTCCTTCCAACTCTTGGTCCCCTCCCCTTCTGCAAAAGATCTATCTCCTTGTTTCCTAGTATCTCGTTTTTATTTCACTCTTTGATTTACCTAGTCTTGGGATTTCTCATGTAAGAAAACCATATGCTGTTTCAGCCTGTGTGTCTATTTCAGCTTGTGTGTCTGACTTACTTCAACTAACTTGATGGTCTTAGGAAGCAACCATTTTCCCACAAATTACTCAAATGTATCCTTCTTTATAACCCAGTAGTACTCAACTGTGTGTAAATATCACCTATTCTTTTTCCATTCATCTGTTAACGGACAATTTTCGAGGTACAACTTTTGATTTTGTTAGTCGGCACTCAGCCAGGCACTAAATCTTCAATTTAAATCGTGTGTAATGGGTGGACGTGCTAGTACTAGCTACAGTGCTAGCTGACATCCTTCCTGCCTTGGCCAGAGACTAGCCTAGGCACCTTGCAGCTGTTACCCCTTTAGTTCCTCTAGCAACACATGATGGGGGTCTTCCTGGTGTTTTCTTCACTTCACAGCTTTGAAGACTAAAAGACAAAGCAGTCAGGTCGCTCTTGTGAGGTCACAAGTCATCACTGGGGCCAGAATTCCACACCAAAAGAGCATGACCTTGATGCCAGACCCCACAGTTTCAGTGCCAGAAGGTGGGTGTGCTCTAAGCATACTTGATGAGAAACATAGACAAGCATGATTTTACACACAATTGTTGTGTTTTTCTGTCAAAATTGGAACTTTTAAGTTTATTTAAGCAGCAAAGCCTAATACGACTGTCTCCATGGCATTACATTTTCAGAACAAAATATAAAAATATAAGCTCAGAGATAAAGTAGCTATTAATTCTAAAAACAAGAAATTTAAACCCTTTCCTCCTGTTTTTTGTATGGGGCATTTTCTTTGTTTCTTCTTGTTTCTGCTCTTGGTATTTTCTTTTACCTCTTGAAAGTTACTGTACTGCATTTCTAAATACATCAGTAAAAGTCTTGCCACCTTTCTTGTTACTTGTTTTGTGCTGGGGACAAAACCCAGAGCCTCACACATACTAGGCAAGCGCTCTTTCCACTGAGCTATATCCGTAACTCTTTATTACCACTTTCTATGAATATCTTCTTAAATATAGGACAATCTATCTAAATTTACTTACACACACACACACACACACGCGCGCGCGCGCGCGCGCATAAACAAAGCATATTGTCCTCTGATAGGTTCTCATTATTTTCCTTTCGTTTACAGTAGTTTCCCCTCCTGGCCGGTGAGGTTTGCCATCCTTATGCCTACATGCCACTTGACTTACAAAGGTTACCTGCTTCCCCTCTGATATTTGCCATGGTGCTGGCTATGAAGTGCACTACACGGTATGGTGTTGAAAGAAAGTGGTGAGGCTGGGGCCAGCCTGATAGCTCAGCAGACGAAAGCTCCTGCTTAGGTACAATGCAATGGCCTGGATTCAATCCCGGCACATTGTGCCGGCCTTGCCCCGGGGTCACCCTGAGACAACGCTGAGACAGCGACTGAGACCGGGCATGGTGCTGCATGCCTGTAATCCCAGCTCTTGGGAGGCTGAAAACAGGAGGATCACTATGAGTCTTAACTATGTAGTGAGACCCTGTCCTAAATATAAAAAAAAAGAAAAGAAAGAAAGTGATGAGGCCAAGACTTGCTTTTCCTCATATCTCCCTTTGTGTCTACCACTCTATTTTTTTTCCTTCCATCTTTTTGTTTTGGGTTCGTCTTATTCTTTTTTGGATAGAGATTTAGATAAGTTAAGTTAGGTGCATCTTTTCTAATATAAGCATTTGATATTTAAGTTTCCCCCAAACACTAGAGCAGTTGTATCTTCCAAGTCTTTGTTTTATTTTATTTGTTCAGTTAAAATTATTTTCTAATTTCCCTTACAGCTTTCTCTTTGCTTCATACATTATTGAGAAGGATTTTTTTTTTAATTTCTAAGTGTTGAGGATTTTTTCTTTTACCTTTCTTGGGACTATTAATTTTTAACTTATTTGCATTATAGATCAAAGGGTGTATTTTGATATTTTGCATAATTTAAATTCTTTTTTAGTGTTTGTTTTAAGATTTAAGGTATGATCTATCTTGTTGACCATTCCATGTACTTTTAAGAAGAATGTATATTCTAGTGTTATGGGTAGAATTATCTATAAACATGATTTAGATCCAGGGGGTTGATGACATTGTCCAATTCTATATCCCTGCTGGATTTCTGTTGGCTCTAATATTATTGAGACAGGAGTGTTGAAATTGCCAAATGTAATTATGGAGCTTCAGAAATTTCTCCTCTCTCGTTATGAGCTTTTGCATCATTTCATTTAAAACCCTGCCATCTAGGGGCACATACACTGAGGACTGTTATGTCTTCATGGTGAACTGATCCCTTTATCATCGTATCTCCATTTAAATCCCTATTCCTGACAATTTACTCAGTCTGAAATCTACTTTGTTGGATTACCAGGCTTCTCTAGCTTTCACTGGACCAGTGTTGCCATGGTAAATTTCTTCCACTTATTTAGCTATATCATTATATTGTGAATGTGTTTCTTGTACAATAGCTTATCACTTGGGTCATTTAAAAAATATATTCACAGTTTCTATCTTTCAGTTAGTTGCTTCACTGACATTTAGTATAATTCTTTATATAGAGGGGGTAATCAAAAATATATTGTGTAATCCCAGCACTAGGGAGGCTGAGGCAGGAGGATTGTTGTGAGTTCGAGACCAGCCTGAGCTACAAAGTGAGCTTAAGGCCAGCCTGAACTGCATAGTGAGACCCTGTCTCAAAAAAGACAAAAAAAAAAAAAAAAAAAAAAAAAAAAAAAAAAAAAAAAAAATATATATATATATATATATATATATATATATATATATATATATAGTGAATGTGTAAATTTTTAAAATTTATTAAGAAAGGGACACATTTCCATAATCCTCCCAAATGCTACCCCTCACTTCAGACATCTGTACTATCCTTCTTGCCACTTTTTATGCTATTAAAAATTGATTTTATTTTAACCAGTGTCACTTTCTGAAGCAGTTCTGGAAGTCCTCAGAAGTGTCCTTATGAGGTGTGATTTTAAAACATGGCAAACGCTGCTACCAGGCACTAACAAATAAAACAGTAGACTTGTAAAACCCCTGCAATGCGTCCCCATCTTCAGTGTTCACCAGACCTGCCGCTGCGCAACTTCTCTTTCCCAAAGTCAAAGTGAGTGTGAAAGGTGAGCATTTTGTGTGGATTGCAGAGAACAAACGAGTCAACAGGGCTACTGAAGAGATTTTCAAAGGTCTTCCACAGCAGCTTTGGAAAGTAGCAGATTGTGGAGTGAGTGCATTTGAGCGTAGGTCGAAGATTTCAAGGGGATTGTCGGCAATGTGGCTTTTACTGTGATAAACTCTCAAAAGGTTAAACATTCATTGTTTCTTTCTAACACAGGTCAAATTTGGATGTAGGTCTGTTGTGTTCACATTAGTCACGTTTTTAGTTGCTCTAGTTCTGGCTCCTGTCTTTCTTAAACTTTACTTCACATTTCATTTTAACTTATATATCATGTTTTATAATTCATCTCACATTTTTTATATCACAAACTTAACTTTTTTTTGTATCAAGTTTTATGCTGGAATGCAAAAACTTTCTACCAAAAAGGTCTCCTTATGTTATCATTGTCCTACATGTTGTATCTATATACCATGAATATTTCATTATTAAACATTTTTTATTTTAGCCATGAAAATATTTTCACAGCAGAATAACATTGTTTAGCCAGATATTTTCTTTACCTGTTGCTCTTCCTTTATTTTTGATATTCTAAGATTTATACTTTCCTCCAGATGGCTACATTGCGAGCAGAATTCTCTCCATCCACTGGCTTAATTTTCCTTTATGTGGAAACGCCTTTGTATCAGGTTCATTCACCCTGAACCTAGACTTCTCAGATGATCAGTCTTTTATTTCCACACAGTGAGTGTGCCCAATACCTTCTCAGTTCTACAGTTTCCAAATGCTCATTTGAGTCATGGTTGTATTAGAAATTACACTACATAATTTCCCCTTCACTGCCTTTAAGATTTTCTTGTTTTCAGGTTCCAAAAGTTTGATTGTGATACTGAGTGTATGTTTTCTTAACTAACCCCATTCGGAAATCTTTTATAATTTCTAGGTTTAACCTTTTTCAAAACTTGGGAAGTTCTCAGCCATAGATTTTTTTTTTCCATATCTTCTCTTTATCATACTATTTTCCCATTTCTCCTCAAATTCCAACAACATAAACATTAGTTTTTTGTTATTTTCCACAGGTCCTGAGTGGTTGCTGTCTTTTTTAATCTGTTGCTCTCTTCTGCTTAGATAGTTTGTGATCTATCTCTATATATTCTGTTTCTTTCTATGTAAAGATAGCTGAGTATTCTGTGTGATTGTGATAATCTTAACTGATAAACTTTAAAACTTTGTACAAAAAGTTAAAAAAAAATGTACTAGAATGATCAAGCAATATGGGAAACTGAAAATGAAACTAAGGTTAGACGAATTGACCTAATTTCAAAACTTTTACTACAAAACTACCGTAACAAGGCTGTGGCATTGGAGAAAAGATAGGAACAATAATCAATACCAAAAAATGCAGAAATAAACCCACACAAATACAGACCATTGTTGCCTTACAAAACTGAGAAGGTAGTTTAAAGGGAAAAAGACATGCTTTAGGGCAAATGGTTGTGAGACAATTTTATATGAACGAATAAGAAAAATGCCTAGAACCCACATCCTAGGCAAAAATTAATGGAACATGTGCCACAGATTTAAATGTAAAATTATAAAATTTTTGAGGAAATGAAAAAAAAATCTTGTTTACATTTGATTAGTTGAATTTTAAGATACAATGCCAACCCATCATCCATAAAAGAAAAAAAAGTCATACATTAGAACTCATCAAGATAAAGTCTTTCTCTGAGAAAGGTTGTAGCACAGAAGCCGGGGATTCTAGTCCAGCAGTTGCGATGCCAGCCCCACCCCCAAGGCAGCAATGGAGTCTGGACATGGTAGTGCGCTTGGGAGGCTGTAAACAGGAGAATCACTGCGTCTGGTCTAGCAGTGAAACACCAAATACCCTATAGACCCTTTCCTAAAAATACAGGGGAAAAAAAGGCTCTAAGAGATCACAAAAATAGCTTTAAAGTTGAAGAAAATGTTTTAAATTACATGTCTGACAAAGAATTTATAGTCCAACTCCTTAAAACTCTCAAATTTCAGGAGTAGTGTTGAGGTGTAGATCAGAGCGCATGTCTGGTACGGCTGACTCCCTTGGGTTCAATCATCAGCAAAATAAAACTACCTTCATAAGTTGTTTTTAAAAAGCCAAGTAAAAGACTAGAAAAAATATTTGAACAGCTATTTCAACAAAGGACAGCATCATTTCCACTGGGGAAAGCTCAGTTTGAATGTAGGTTACTAGGATTCCACGTGAGAATCCTACTCACAGAGAAGCATTATTATCAGTAAGCACTGAAATATTGCACATGAGCAGAAGACTTGCTCATCAAGACAGGAAAGACAAATTCAGTGTTAGTTACTTCAGTGATACCTTGGTTACTTTTTTCTGTGCTGAGATGTAATATCCAATGTCCAAAAAGGAGGAAATATTTATTTTTTTATTTACATTTATTTATTTATTTATTTATTTATTTATTTATTTATTTATTTATTTATTTATTGGCGAAACCAGGTATTGAACTCAGGCCCTGGCACTTATTTTACTGAGCTATCTCCCCTGCCCCAGGAAAGATTTATTTAGCTCAGATTATAGAGGTTTCAGTCCATAAGTTGGGCTCCAAGGCAGGGTGATGTGGTAGAAGGGTACTGCAGAGCAGAGCCAGTTTGTGGTAGGCAGAAAGCAAAACCAAGCAAGGGATGACCATTGCTATTTCTGTCACATATCATATCGAGGACATTTGGGGTGGGTGGCTCTTGCACCCTTATTCTTTGATCCTAGCTTTGAACCATGAATCAATCCCAGCATCACACACTCTAGATCCAGCCATGCCTAAAGAAAGCCCAATCTATGATGCTATGATGCATGAGGGATCCAAATCAATACGCACCATAATAAAGAGTATGGAGTGATAGGGCTCTTAGCTTCTTTTATTCCAGAGAATAAAGCCCAGAAGGTCACAGGTGGATTCAAGACAAAAACCCTAAACAACTAAATCTCCCCTTAGATCTCTCTAAGTATCAGTCAAAGGACTTTTCTAATAAGCACAGATTTTACTATAAAATGTTGTCATCTTCTGCAGCTGAGTTGTCTAGAATGTGTGGGGAGTCTTTAGCTATAGTATGCAGAAGCCATTACTCACAGCCATCTTCGAGTGAACCGACAAGGGAATGGAAAACCCCAGTAAGTTGTGGTGCATCTACTGAGGGCACAGTATCAAGTCAAAAGAGGCTTAAAAAGGAAAAGAAGATAAGAGAGTTTATGATTGGTTAATACATTTTTAGACAATTTCCATTTTCTCACCTATCTCCAAATGTTTATACCTGGGCCGAGGTTGTAGCTCATTGTTAGAGTGTTTGTGTAATATGGGAAAACCCCTGAGTTTCAGCTCCAGCACCCCGAAAACAAAGCTTTGTACCTGGATAAACTTAATGATTTAGGAATACATTCAGTTATAAAAATTTTGAACATAGCTAAGAGTTACCTATCATAGATTACTGTGGCTTTAGGCAATGTTCTGTTTTAATGTGCTGTCTTTCAAAAAGCACAGTAGTTGGGGTAAATTCTCAGAAGTCAGATGGTTGGGAGTGGAATCCCAACTTTATCATCTCCTAGCAATGTGATCTGCAGAAAGTTGCTTGACATCTATGCAGTTTCCTTAACCATAAAAATGGCAATAATAACCCTTACCTCATGGTTTAATAGTCATAAAGCACTCAGAACAAACCTGAGTATGTAGTGAGCCCTCAATAAATTACATCCTCCTCCTCCTGCTCCTCCTCCGCCTCATGTCACCATAGCGTGGGTGTGCTTACGTGCATATTTCCTGTAGAGTTTTCCTCAGAGCTCTTAGCATGATTCATTACCAGCCACATGGGAGCAGGTCAGCCGAGTAGGAAGCAGAAATTACCTAAGGAAGTGATTCCTCTGCCTTACAATTTTCAAGGAAAGATAAAAGTACTTCACTTTATAAACTTTAGTACATACTGAAAATGTTCACACAGAGGGAAAAATACAGTTCTTTCCTCCTCATTTTGTCTTCTTAAAGTCTCTATGAAATTGATTGTGTATGTTTAATAAATTTTAAAAGGAAATTATATGGTGTAAGTACCTCCTGAAGTGGTGTTTCCTTTCATAACTCAATATTTACTATATCTCTTTGAGACAGTGGCTCCTTGGTTTGGTGAGGACATTTAGCCTATGTACACATGCTACTGGAGTACACTTGCAAGTATGCTTTACGTGAGATCCTCCGTTTCCTTTTCAATGCAATTAAATTATGGTATGTTTATAGAACGATAAGCAAATAAAATCAGCTAGGGTATTTATTTCATTATTTTAAGTTTCCTTTATCTTTGAGGCATTTATGTGTAAGAAAACCCATCTAGGTCTTAGAATCATTTAGCTGTAAGTATTGTTTATATAACTTTTTGCAAATAACCTAACTCAGTTGGTAAAGTTGAACATATCTAAGAGTTACCTGTCATAGATTGTTGTGGCTTTATACAATGCTTTTTTATGTGCTCTTTTGAAAAGCACAGTAGTTGGGGTAAATTCTCAGAAGTCGGATGGCTGGGAGTGGAATCCCAACTTTATCATCTCCTAGCAATGCGATCTGGGAAAGTCAGTTGGCCTCCACCATATCATGTCTGCATCTTGTATTAGTGACAATGGGAGACTACACCCAAGAGGAATGACAGACTGGAGTGATGTGACCACAAGTCAAAGGCTCCTGAAGACATCCATGCCTTTACCCCTAGAACTTATGAATGCTCTTACATAGCAAGAAAGCTTTGAAACTATCACTAAATATGAATTTTGAGGTGGAGAGACTATCTTGGATTATCTGGTTGGACCAACTGCCATTACATATGTTCTTATAAGGGGAAGACAACAGGAGACTACACCACCCAAGAGGAATGACAAATTGGAAGGGTGTGGCCACAAGTCAAAGGATTCTGACACACACTGGATTCCCAGTCAGGGCTCTCTAAAGTTTCTGGAGGAAGTATAATCTTGCTGATATCTCCATTTCAGGGATGCAGATACATGGAGAACATGTACACATATGTATATACATTTAACATATATGTCTATATATATTACATATATATATGTCTATATATATTACATATATATATATATATATATATATATATATATATATATAATAAGATATACATATTATAGTTGGTCTCAGACCTACAGTGCTGCCCAGGAAGTAGACAGAGGTGGAAGTGAAGATAGCTGGTACTACAGTGAGGGGTACCCTGGAAATAATGGAGATGAGGAGCTAGAGGCTCTGCCCTCCTTCACACTGTCCAGTTGAGCTGTCACATGGAAACTGGTAATGGTTTCCATGTAGCTTTCTCCACCTTTACTGGCCCCATCCCTCTCGTGACCCTCCAGGAATCTTCCTGATGCGTGAGTCCGATCACACAGCTAAGCATCTGTTTTTCCTGTGCCTCTTTGGGCAGTGACCCTAAGTCATTGATGGATGCTGAACCAGCGCTCAGGTTTATCTCACAGGGTGCAAATTTCTCTCTTTTCACTTTCAGTACAGGTACCACAAGCTTTGACGTTGAACCTGTAATAATATGTTGGAGGTTCAAGCCCTGGTTCTGCAAACAAAAAGTGTTGGAGGGCGATTTTGCCATTTTCTAGGGGACTTTGCTCCTCATTTGGGCTTGGCACTGAAGGTGGGCTTTCCTGTCACCTGTGGGCCCAGGAGCACAGCCTCTGAGAGTCTACTTCCGGAGACTGTGCTTCATTCAGGGTCCTGATCCCATCTCTCTCGCCTTCACTGGGAAGGGTGCTCCTTTCCTACTTGGATGTTACAATTCCTAGCCTGGGTTCCCTGCATTTGGAGCTGGGATTCCTGGATACTCTCAATACTTGAATGTTGGGTTTTTCTTTTTTTTTTTTTTTTTGGAAGAGGGGATTGAACTCACGAGCTTGCCAAGCAGGCACTTACACCACTGAGCTATCTCCCAGGCTCCATGGATATCAGGCTTTTGAAGCACCCAGAAATTTCTTTCTTTATATTGGATTACTCTGCTGAATTCATGCACCTACAATATATGAATGGCAATGGAATACACATCTCTGACGAAAGTAAACAAAAAAGGGGATATAAATGGACAATTCTGTAGTGGAAAAAAAATATATATATATGTACATACAAAATAGCATAAATATACAGCTACTTTCTCTTAGTTAAATGAGAAGAAGGTTTTGAACTAACAGCGTTTAAACAAGATATCAGGTCTGCATCTTGTACTAGGAATGACTACTATAAAGACAATAATATGTAATGTATTAATTATTTTGATTGTACTACTAACCTGTTTTGAAACTATCTCATTGCTAATTCTTTCTCAATAAAATTATTAAAATATAAAAAAAGAAATTTCCTTTTTTTCTTGTGAGTTCTTCCATGTATTAAAATATTTTTTTTATTTTATTGAAATACAAATGTCAATCAGACAGTTTCAAGACACCTTAACCATACAGATTCAATAAATTAATACATTGCAAACTGTTTTCATAACGTTTTGGTATTGTACAAGGTGTATACATGATATTATATTTACAGATATTATTTTAACAGATATCTCTTATCAGTGAATTAAGAGAGTTGCTGCTTACTTATCTTATTTTTTTATACCTGAATTATATCAAAAATTCAATAATTATTTTCCTAGTGGATGACCGTAGTACCAGAAGCCGACATAATATCCTGTCCAACTACCATTAGTGCAGATCTTGCCTCTCATAGAATTATGTAGAAGCACAGCGTTATCTATCCCAACTGTACTGTCTATACACACACATCATGATTTTTTTAAACTTTACGGATTATTTCTCTTATGCTTCTGCCAGTGTCTAAGGCACCTCAAGTTCTATTGCCCCAGTGTTTTCAGTATTGCATTTATGACTCCCCATATTTGTGCTTAGATCTGTCTCTCTTCACTAGCTCCTCTAGGCTGATACCCTGGCTTATCTCGTTTATCTTATAGTACACCTCATAAGGTACTCAGTAAATCACTGAATGAGTAAGGGAGGAATCACTTCACACATGCTAGACTTGTAAAAGTAAAATTCTCTCTCTTTCTTTCTCTCTCTATCTGTCTAATTATCTATCTCCCTTGAGCTACACCCATGCGGAGATGTATTTACATCAAGTCAGATCAGTGAATCTAGTTTTAAAGTACATGTAGTTAACACCTGACCATATAATTTATCAAGTGTAACAACTTAAAAAACTGCAAACTATCAAATACAAGCGTTCTAAGTACTCTGTTTTAAATTTCTTTGCTGCTTAAGTCAGCCATGTTTCCTTGCACAGATCTTAAAATAATTCTTCACTCAAAAGTCATAGTATCTCAGCACAGAACAAAAACACAATAGAGTTCTGGCCTGGAGCAACTGCTTGTTTTTTCAGGAAGAAAATCAACTCTTTTTTAATGAACACAAAGCTCTTGATGGGTTTGGGGTTTTGTTCAGCTGCTTTCAGATTCTCTCAAAGCTCGTCTAATGAAATATGATCAAGATCTGATCCTTCTTCTGCCTGGCCCGGATGCTTCTTTGAGGTTGCTATTCACCAACTCTGAGCAGAGAACACAGACAAACTCAGAACATGGACCGCCGGGCTGCTGGAACTTACTGACCAGCAAACTTCAACTCTCTGTGTCAGTTGCTTTGTGCCCTAGTAGTGAAATCTTCTTAATCAGAGCCCTCTCTGTGTTCTGGAAGCCACAACCATTCTCAAGGCACAGTCACTGCCTGCTAGGACACGAACGCTAAAGACATTCTGAGAGAGTGAAATTAATCCAGAAATGTGAAATCCAGAATGCTGCCAAATTGAAAACACTTCACATGCCAATGTGACAGGACAAGTGGAAAATTTCTCACCTGGCCTCGTGTGATCGGGCACAGTGAAAATGCAGACACATACACAAAGCATGTGAAACGAGTGCCTTGAATCTCTGCGTATTAAGTGAATATGAAGCATAAATAAATTTTGTCTTCACACTTGGGTCTTATCCCGAAGATTTCTCATTTTGAATATGCAAGTATTTCAAAATCTGAAAAACATCAAAGTTTATAATTTTTTTTGTCCTAAGCATTTTAGATAAGGCAACTCGACTTATAATATTCATCTGTGGCAGAGCAAGGGCTGTGCCTGAAGTGTAGCAGGCCTTCTCCTGTAGTGAGCAGGAGAAGGAAGGCCGCTAAGGGAAAAGAGAAGAGTGAACATCTAGCTAGAGAGCCCTCAAGTGTGAAGTGGCCCTGAGCTAGCAGACCAGGCTGGGACAAGACCATACTCTGTGCTCAATTCTCTCCACGGGACCCTGAAGTGCCACTTCTTCACCCAAGAACTGGTATGTCAGCGGGGGCATTGACAAAAGGGTGCCAACAATCTCATTGACAGAAGACTTCTGAAAAGTACAACAAAAACTCTCTCCTCATGTCTACACAAGTCACACATTCATGAATGTGTCCCTGAAGTCCTATGCCCACTCACCTAGCAAAACTGAAATGATAAGGAAAACAGTAAACCCCTCACCACATATGACTCTTTGGCCCAGAACTTCCCAGCCTGCAGAAATGAAGCAAATACGTTTCTTCACTAATTACCCTTTCTGTGGTACTCACTTATAGCAATGGAAAGCATCTAAAACTAGAATCTCTCAAGTAGCATATGTTTAACCAATGCATAAAGCCCAGTGTGGCTCCTCCGTGGAGAGCTTCACTCTGGATAGAAGCACAGGTGCTGGGCTGCGGAGATGGCTCAGTGGAATAAGTGCTTCCCTGGCAAGGGCCTGAGTTCAATACCCCATTCCAGAAAAAAAAAAAAAGAAGCACAGGTGCTCCTCCCCCTGATGCAGGTCCACCAGCCACTTCTGCAGCCGAGAGGCCACTCCAGAACAAAGAATCAGCACCATGGGAAGCATTTCTTCCTTTAGCATGTGTGACTCAAGCTCTATGCTCGACTAGGGACACCCCTGGGCTAGAGCAAGTAGACTTCTCTAGTGGCATCTATCTCTTCCTTATGCACCCTAGAGTCTGGTTTAGACTAGAAGCCTTATTGTACTTACACCACACCCTCCTAGGGGATGCATGGCATGGTGGGGTGAAGCAGGGAAGGGCAACTGCCCATCTACAGGGACCCAGACAGTAGTAACAGGGCTCTGACCCAGCATCCCCACTGCTAGATGCTCTGTAAGTCCTTGTGGCTGTTCATTCAGCTCACAGGGGACCACACAGGACTCAGCATCTGGAAGCAAAACAACAATTCAGTGGCCCTGAACTCTTTAGAATATTCATCCACACAAATGCAAAACAAGGGGGCTGGGGAGATACTTATTCAGTAGGATAAGTGTTTACCTGGTAAGTGCAAGGTCCTGAGTTCAATTCCTGGTACCACGTACACACACACACAAAAAAAAAATAATAATAATGCAAAACAAATGCTGCTTCACACAAGACAGCCTCTGAGTACCATTAGAAGAAAAGTGGGAGCTTGGGTTCTCATTCAGGCTTTGTTTAGTATCCTTGTCTATAAAACTGAGGTTGCAGGATGAAATATAGGATGCCCAGTTACACTTAATCTCAGGTATATTTACATAATTTTTAAGGATGCATCAAGCAGTATTTGTCCCAAACAGTATTTTAACTTCTGACACCCTTAGTGTTGCCAGCATATTGTCACAAGGTAAATGATATGAGGTAAAATTTATAAGCTGTGATATACAACATTCAGTCGGCCAATAGCTAAGAGTCCATCTGTCTCATTTGCTAGCTTCTGGAAGCAGGGACCATGGTTTACCAAACTGAAATTTCTTATTACCATATATGGTAAGTACACAGTGCATTCAGTGAGGAGCCGCGACTAAAGGACAGTCAGGTGTCCTTGGTAGCGGATCAGGTAATGGGAAAGGTGGCTGCACAGGAAGCTGCGAGTATCTGCAGCAGCTGCAGGCTGAGCAAGCCGCCCTGGGCACTCCTCGCTGACCACACATGGGAGCCACAGAGCCTGCCCCACCCCACAGCGGGGACCAGAAGTGGATCTGCAACACCTGCAACCAAATGCAGTCCCCAAGCTGCAGTCCTCAAGCAAAGGTGAGGGGGATTGAGGTGGGGAACTCATGGCTTGGGGGGAGAAGTCACAGCCTGATGTATGTGACACTTTCCCCAGGTTGTGCCAGTGCTATGTGCATTTGACCATTGAAAACAAATACACGCAGAGAAAATATTCTCTCAGGCTTTCACAGAGAGCAAATTGGTCAAGCAGTGGCCATGACTCATCACAAGGCTGACACTGATGAAGGATCTATATACTGTGGTACAGGGTTTCAGGGTAAATCCTGAGGGGATTTGACTGACCTTGTCAGGTACAAAAGTTACATTTCTTGTTATATAGATCTTTATCTTGGTCTTAACCATTCAGCAGAAAAGTATAAAAAAAGTTATAAAAAGTAAAGCCATATTAATATGCTGAGCTGTAAAAGGCTCGAGTCAACAACTTCTGACGTTGTCAATCCTACGGACAAGCCACGGATTACTTTGCTGAATTCACACACCTACAATATTTGAATGGCAAAGGAATATCCATCTCTGACAAAACTAAACAAAAAGGGGGTTTATAAATGAAGAATCATTTTGTAATAATATATATATATATATATGTCTGTATATACAAAATAGGATAGATATACAGCTACTTTCTCTTAGTTCAATGAGAAGAATGACTTGTACTAATAGTGTTTGAACATAATATCATATCTGCATCTTGTACCATGAATA